>JAQYXR010001047.1:0-43743 GCA_030545055.2 Neoaliturus tenellus
CCTCTCCTGAAAAAACATTGTTTAGTTATTAAAACAAGCAGTGCTGGGAAAGCTACTTTTTAAAAGCAGATTAGCTACAGCTACAATTAAGAAGTAGCTTGCTACAGTTTAAGCTACTTTCCCTGCAATCTGTTCATGTTTTTCTCTTGTCATAACCAGGGTGTCCAGCAGGTCATGAAAATAAAATTCAAGGACAATTCCAGGTTTTCCAGGCGTATTTTTATAAATTTCCAGGTAAAAATTTATCGACATAAAATGAATATTTATATGCGTACCAATAAAAGAAAGTGTTAAAAATTTAAAACAGATTTAATACGTATGATGAAACTATAGAATAAATATTAGCTGATAGCTGGAAAAAACAAAATACTGGAAAAAAACAAAAAAACAAAAACTGGAAAAATACTTAATAAAAATGAGACACAGTAGGATTACAAGTTTTTTTTTTTAATAACTTAAAATGTTTAAATCAGTAAATGTTTAAATTAAATTAGAATGAATATAAATTTTACTGTAGTTAATAGATTATTTTTTTTATATAAGTGGTAAACTTAAGTGAATGTTTTAACAATTTAATTTATACAGGTCTTTGGAAAAAAGGAATGTTAGGTTTCGTTATAAGTTATGAAAATTTAAGAAAGAAAACTAGATTAATGTATGCTAAGTAAAACACAAAACTCTTAATGTTGACAAAATTTTGTCATAAATCAGCAGAAGTTGCAAGAAGAGTCAAAATATAGGCTTAGGCCTACTAGGCAGCTAACAAAACAGTAGGTTCTTCAGATAGGACTGAAAATCGTTAATAGGCCTAGCCCAACAAGCAATGGGATCTAATTGCTGATAATACATTGTCTGTGAAAAAATTATGTAGGCTAAGTTATATAAAAAGTAAATGGACCTAGGTAAGTTAATGTAACTGATTCTTAAAACACTTGGCCTACATGATTCATTCCACTGCTTGGCCTTTAACTAATCTCACAAGAATATAGTTAACTTCTAAATGTCCTATAACGAGGCAATCTTTGCCTTAATGAGACTTGTTTAACAATAAATGATAGTTACTTGAGCCCGATGAGAGTTGTCAATTCCTACTTTAACAATAAATGATAGTTACTTGAGCCCGATGAGAGTTGTCAATTCCTACTATAAACTTACATCACATGTTTACGTTTTCGTCTTGTAACCCATAGAAAGGAGCATTCCCGGTGGTAACCAATAAATAGGACTAACTACATTTAGACAACTATTAGCGAGGTTTTTTATGCTAATACCCAAAAGGTAAAACTTTCAATTGAGTAGTATTATTTAAAACGAATAAATTTTGTATTGTATATAATTATTATAAAGAGTAATAATTCACTTTTATCTATGTAAACCCAGACGACAACGACGCCATTGATGTTTTCTACCCACAACACAACAGTCGAACAGTGGTACCACGATACCAGTCAGTGGTGATCATCAAATTGTCGTATTCGGCAGAGCTTCATACGGAATATTATTTATCGTAGGGTTCAATGGCGCTGTTACTGAGCTAATATAATTGGGATGTAACACTGTGTGTTACAAAAACATGTCTTCCGTCCTCATATTGTAGCGGGCATTGGTCAATAAACATAACCAACGCAATTTTGTGACGTTGGCAGTGACGACGTGAACATAACTTAGATGACTCTAATGCACGACGGCATTGCCAACCTCGTAAAACGACGGCACGCAGTTACAGTGTTTTAGCTCAGTGAACCAGCGCCAGCGCAAGCATTCATCATGGTACTTTCGTGGTACAAGATTATCGTATATCTTGTTCACAGGCGACACCGGTGAGTGATTGTCGACGACGTCTTTTTTGCGGCTTCTCTTTATTGGTCTGTTTTGAAGAGAACGTAATTATCTAGTTACAGATGACAGGTGATATTGATATCTCTGTTCCTATACCAAAGTAATTTTCGGTCTGATATTTCACAAAATAACAATCGGCGATTAAATTTATGGCCGACGTTGCCAATTTTTGCTTAATATATTCAAAATTTAAAAAATTCCCGGTCAGCTGTAAAATTCACGTACAATTCACGGATTTTCCCCGGTCACTAAAATTCACGTACAATTCCAGGTTTTCCAGGTTTTCCAGTCGGCTGGACACCCTGATAACCATCCCATTTCCCCACTTAAAATTTGAGTTTTTTTAATATAGGAATACATCTTTTTTTGCTATTGTTTGGGACTCTTTGGAGCCTAGATAATGTAACCAGAATAGCGGTATGAAAATATAAATTGTCAATAAAAAGAATTGCATCAAAGAAGTAAACAACAATATTCATTAAGTTATCTTCACAAGTTTGTATCATCAGCAGACCTGTGTACTCAGCGAAGAAGGTTAGATACTGTACAAAAATTTTTCTTATCTAGAAAAATTTAGAGAAAAAAATCCCTTCTTGTTTTATGAGATTCTTAAAATTCTTGAAAAATTCGAGACTTGTCCATTCCTAAAGTATTTGATTAGGTACTTTTACTTACAGTATTTAGTGTTTTCAATTACTGTTTGTAGCAAATCCCAATTTTTTCCCCTTAATTTTGTTTATAATTGCTTGTGTTCACTAAGGAATCCTTATATTGATGCCTCAAAGTCATGTTGATGAATAAACACATTTTCACCGTGCGTTGAGAAGTATGTGCTTATGGTTTAGGGGCCTACTCAAAGAATAATACAATAAATAACCGATTGTTAAGAAGGCAAAAAAAGTAACAAATTAATTTCTAAAAATATGGGATGGTAAATTTTCATCTACTTACATCAATCTCCACGTTTATACGTTGGGATGTATACATCACAGTTCCATCGAAAATGTACTCTGCGCCAATATTTCGTCGTTGGATCCCCAACAGCTTTTTTCGTTCGCCAATGGAATCTATTTGTGGCGCAAAGTCCACTCTGTACTGGTACAGCCACCACTCATACTTCGATACGAGACTGAAGTAGTTTGCCGTCAGTTGCACAGGCTGGCCGGTAGTTCCTATCAAAACATTTGTAGTTTGTATCATGTACATGAAAAATCTGATTTTTGGTTTGAAAGTTGTAGTTAGGAATATTTTTATACTCAATAACACTAGCATAATTTACTCAGTAAACTTAAAAGCATTATTAAAAATACACTAACTTATTATCAATACTTTTTATGATAATTGTGTCATAATAATGACAAACTCAATCCATAATAATACTTTTGAAAAATGCAACATCAATATATAATAAACGGTATCAGATAACTGACACATACTTTCTCCCAAGATTATGAAAAGGTGTTAAAAGCCTCAAAACATTAATGTCTTGATGGCTCAGTCAGGTAACCACCAGGTGAGCAGTACGGGTTTTCGCATCCAAAAATTGAGTTTTTTAACACATTTTGCTCTATAACTTTTGAACGTGCATTTTCCCGGAGATGTGGGTGGTGTCATCTTATTCAGCATTTTAAATCTTAATAAACCACAAAAATTTAATCAAATCGTTAGAGCCGTTTTTGAGAAATTTTGATTTTTCATGTTTTTTGGGGATTTTGGGGGGTAAACTACCCTTAAAAATCAAAAATTAAAAAATGAAAAAACGCCTGGAATTATCGTGGGTTTGAACCTATATACCAAATTTCATTAAAATCGGACCGTTAGGGCATTCTCTAGCTCTGTTTACATCCTGACACACACACACACACACACACACACACACACACACACACACACACACACACACACACACACACACACACACAGACATCACTCTGAAAACCACTTTTTTGGACTCAGGGGGCACCAAAATGGATAAATTAAAAAAAACAGACGTGCGTAGGGTCAAACGAGCGCTGCTCAGCCGGTAGCTATCCGACTGAGTCATCAAGACATTAATGTTTGGAGCTTTTAACACCTTTTTTATATTGTTGGGAGAAAGTATGTGTCAGTTAACTGATACCGTTTATTTATTTTTTTATTTTATTAATTTTTTATGATAAAATTTTTACTAGGCCTATTTATAAATAACTAGTATACGTGTTGCTCGAATCGAGTAATTTATTTAAATACAGTACAAATGTTACTCTAGCTCTAAATCAATGACATCCGACCAATCCAATAATGTGAATATCTTTAATCGCCAATAACTACACGTATTTACAGCTGATTATTAACAGATGTTTCAAATGCTTAAAGTCCTCAATGTTATTTAAATGGTAAATTTTGAGATTTCAGTGTTGGATAGCACCTTTATTTTCAGTCCGATTCTCATAAATTTTTGGCGGAAACAACTACAGACCAAGCCCTATCCAACGACACCAAAAACTTGAAAATCGGTTGAAAATTGTAGGAGGAGTTCTAAAGACAAAAAAACCCTTAGCGTATTAAATAAGTATAGATAAATATAACTATTTATTATGTATATAAATAATTATATTTATTTATAATAAACTAATAAAGTTAGGCAGGCCTATTCACTCACCTAGGCCTAGGCCTAACTCACAACTTTCATGTTACATTTAGAAGGCCCTAATAGCACTATAATTACTCAATTCACTCATTATTACATTGCAAACTAACTATAATTCACTAAAATTTGCATTTCAAGTAAAAACATAACCTCAAAACAGCGCCGCCGCTATGACACTCGTAAACAATAACAAACACAAAAAGTTCAGTCTTGCCAACATACTGTTATTTCAACAAATACAGCTGAACATATGATGACTAGATTGCGCATCTTTTCCTCTTTCATACTATATAAAAAACATCGACATTGACTATAAAACAACGAAGTAAACACATTTTACTATAACCCTTGCAAATGGATCGCGATCGCGATCTTACCAGTACAGAAAGGCCTCAATCGATCGCGACGATCACCAGTTGGAGGTTAAGCAAAGCACACAAAAATCCCAACTTTTCAGATTTTGCCACTGGAAGACATCCTGTTCAATTCAACTAATTCCTATTACTGAAATCCACCAAAAAATTACCAATAAGTTGGGCTGAATCAGAGAAACAATAATTCCATTTCATCATATTTTTAACAACTCTTAGCAAGTATTTGTTGACAATGTTCATTATAGTAATGATGTATACCTTTTTTAGTTGCAAGGGCTTCGGGTCTCGTCCTGACCTGAGGAATGAATATTTGCCTCTTGCCCCTCATATTACCCCTGCCAACAGGAGCTCCGTTACCGCCTGAAATGGTCAAACTTATTGTTAGGTCGTAAATTCTATTTAAGTTAAACAAATAATAAGTTAATATAAAATATGAATTAAAGTACAGCTTAACACTTAGAACCCTGGGCGCTGATTTGCCGTTTTAAGTGCGTTACTGGCCAATTTTGGGGTTAAAATTAAAATTCGTAGCTTGCTTTACATATTTTTTACCCATAGAAATTATATATCAAAATAAAGAGAAAAAAATATAACCTTTCTAATGATATAACTTTTAATAAAATTACAATAAAAAATAATTTTAGGATTCCACATAAAATTTACCAGAAAAATTGAAGAAAATAAAAATTGCGACGGTGCGTACACTTATATTTAGAACATAGTTTAATATTTACTGTGAATCTAAAAGCTAATTCACAGTCTAAACACTTATAATAACAGTAAAACTACACTTTATTTGACACGAAAATGAACGTAAACAAAGTCAGCCATTACTGCAGACAACAACACTGTGTCGTCAGCCGGCGACGCAAAACATCGGCTGCAGGCATTTAGATTTATTTTTCTGCTACAAAACAGATGGCTTTCTGTGAGACTTGAGGATACTATAATCAATGCCAGATGATCAAGGAAGCGTTCCGTAACGAATAGCGCATACAAGCCGAATACAGGTTGCTTTGGAATTTTATTTCGAGGCCCGACCCATACTCGGGCTTCCTTCGCGGTGACATACGCTAGCCCCCGAGCTATACTCGGGCTCAGGGTTCAAAGTGTTAAGTATAAAAGCAATAAAAAAAATATGAACTTAAAAAAGGCATAAAAAAGAAAGCTATTCAACCTTACATAATCCAATCTAGAAAAGAAAATTAAACTTTAAAAACTTAACCCTCTATCGGGCGCTTTAAATCTGAAATGCCAAACAGACATTGCCTCTGCAATAAAAAAATGAAAAAATTCATTGTTTTGAAGAATATTTTCTTACACACATATTATTATAGAAAACAATATTACCTTTAACGTATTTTAACATATATGAAAAATATTTGGGTTGCTATAGGGTATTTTTTTAAGCAGTATTAATGTGCAAAGGTTTTTAAGGAAGCTAACGTGAAATAACAATAATTTAAAATATGTTTATTATAAATAGGGATGGACGGGAATGGATTTTTAGTTCGGGACGGGACGGGACGGGAATTTTTTTTTCCCATCCAATTTCGGGACGGGATTGGGACGGGATTGCTCTTCTCAAAAAAATTTTTGATGTTTTGACTTTTATCTGAGTGTTGTATAAAGACAAATTAATGTTAAATATCAAATAGTTCTCCTTCCAACTTGTTCCACTTGTTTTTGTATAAGTTACAATGAATGTCCTTTTGTTGAAAAAATTAAAATATATAGTTTTGATATTTTTGTAAGATGCAATAAGATCATGGGAAAGTATAAATTTTATTTTTATTAAATAAATTTAAGTTGAATCGCTAAACACACATAAAAGAAAAATGTTGCCCATGTCTTATTTAATACAAGTTTTGTTTAATGAAATATTAAACGTTTGGCACGAAGAATAAAAATAAACATTATGTGCAGTACTGGCACGTAAAAAATATAGATTAACCCATTGGCCTACTTTGACAAGTCTATCTCGTCCGGCCGCTCAGGCGCTCCAGAATACTTCGACAAGATACTCTCGTCGCCCAACATTGCAAGCAGTTATGGCTTTTTCCAATAGGTAGCAGCACGTACTGGGTCACTTTTTGGTTTCACGATAAACTGCATTAGTTTTACCACAATTTCAATCTATTGGTTGGCAATCCTGATGTTCAGAAAATAATTAATAATGTAAACAAACTAGTGCAAGTTTTGAGGTTGTGTTTACATCGTAATGTCGCATAGTTTTGGCTTGCACTCAAGTAAAATTGATAGATTTGTTGATAATTATGACTTATCATCAAATGAAGAAGGTACTGAAGATGAATTTGTGGACCGAGTAACACTTGAACGGTGTCAGTAAGGAGAAATATCCGAACCTGAAAGTAATATTCATGATTCAAACGTGTTGTTACCTAGGCCTACCACATAACAAATTGACGATAGTGATGACATTCTCTTCAAATACAGGTCCTAGCCTATCATTGAAACTCTAAATAAAGTAAGTACAGGGGAAATTGATCTACCTGTTTGTTATTAATTTATTTATTTTTGAAACATGCCCACTTCAAACATCAGACAAAAACGCTAGGCCTAATAGGCCATGGGGAGATCTCGATGACTATTATATGGAAGTTGACAATAATGAACTACTTCAAGGAACTATTGATAATATTAATATGTTAAAACAAAAATAATTTAACTATTTTTATGTTTAGGTAAATATGTAAATAAATAAATAAATAGGTCTATAGATAAATATTATATATATATATATATATATATATATATATGTGTGTGTATATTATATAAATATATATGTAATATATATTTATCTAATAATTATATTCTATAAGCTACAATCACCAATAATTTTAGGTCAATCTAACAATAAACACCAAAGATATAGCAGTTTTTGTAAGTCTAAAAAAGTGCCAGAAAAAGTGGATTTCCTGGGGGTCTTTGTGCACTAGGATAGAGGTAGGCCAATGGGTTAAAACAATTGGAAAAATTGTAAAGAAAACAATACTATATTACAATAAATAAGGCCTGCTCAGATAAAAAGAACAAAAAACCACAAATTGAAATTAGAATAAATAACACTCAGAAAAGAAGTTGTTCAACAAGCAATGCCATTTATAACCCTAAGAAATATTTTGCCAATTTCTTTTTTATATTCATTGATTTTACTGAGACAGTTTCTTACTTGAAGAATATAAATAAGAAAATTGAACTGAGAAATTTTAAACTATTATACTTTTATTGTTATTTATAGTTATTATAGTTATTATTTTAGCATGAATTCATTTAACTATTTTTTGCTACTTCAGAAAAAAAAAATTAAGGAGTGTTTGATGGAAAAAATTATAAAAATGTAAATTTAAAGCTATAAACCCTAAAATCTAATAAGTATAAGCTATAGCTAAGCCATGTTTTCCTCGTTAGCGATATTGTCGGCCGCGATCGCCGTCCTCGTTAGCGAGATTGTCGGCCGCGATCGCCGTCCTCGTTAGCGAGATTGTCGGCCGCGATCGCTGTCCTCGTTAGCGAGATTGTCGGCCGCGATCGCCGTCCTCTTTAGCGAGATCGTCGCCGCGATAGCCGTCCTCGTTAGCGAGATCGTCGCCCGCGATAGCCGTCCTCGTTAGCGAGATCGTAGGCCGCGACAGCCGTCTTCGTTAGAGAGATCGTGGGCCGCGATCGCCGTTCTCGTTAGCGAGATCGTCGGCCGCGATCGCCGTCCTCGTTATCGAGATCGTAGGCCGCGACAGTCGTAATCGTTACAGAGATCGTCGGCCGCGATCGCCGTCCTCGTTAGCGAGATCGTCGGCCGCGATCGCCGTTCTCGTTAACGAGATCGTCGGCCGCGATCGCCGTTCTCGTTAGCGAGATCGTCGGCCGCGATCGCCGGCCGCCGTTCGGCAGCTCCCGTCCCGATAAATTCCCGAGTATAAAAAAAATCCCGCCCGATGATCGGGACGAAAATTTCCCGAAAATTTTCCCGAAATTTCGGGACCCGACCATCCCTAATTATAAATTAAATACCTCATTGATTGATTAAGCCTAAATAATGAAACTGAAAGCCAAATGAAAATGCTTGAGTGATTGATAACATTGTCAAAGTTACATGGTTCAAGTTCATAACGAGGTAACCAATTGAGGATTGTCATTGCTCAGGCCTTTGTGGCTCTTAAATAGCAAACGAGTACCAGGTAGGCTATTTTAAATGCACAAACAAGAACCAAAATACACCTATACACAATAACAAAAGAAAGTAATAAAAATTTGTTTCTAAATTGTTGATGTTGATTACAAAGTGTACATTATAGCTGTCTATACCCCGTTAAAAAAAAATGTGCGGTCGAAAGACAGAAATTCATTTCCCACCACACGGAATATTCCCTCAATAGCTTCCTGAATTCCCCAATTTTCTTCACAATCAGATGTTATTTTAATTTCACCCTTAAAATTCAGAGTAGAAAATAGCGCGATGATCGTGTTACTTCCCTTACTTGCCACTGGAAGCGCATCTTGTTACATCTCAAACTTCAAAATTATAATATTTGTTTACGAAAAAGCAAAACATTGGCTTAAATTGACATGAGATATTAAACAGCTGTAGTAATTCTCAGTGATTCTGATTGGTTGGATTCTTTTCAGAGGGAGGAACGGGAAAAATGGGGGAATTGAAATCTACGTTTCGACCGCACATTTATTTTGAACGGGGTATAGTACGGTATGCATGCTGCTACACATTATGCTTCAGTTAGCACTAAGAATTATGAAATTTCAGTACTTTTCAAGTACTTTTCCCAGGGTTCTTACAGCCATATCTCAACAAAAATTCAAGGACTTTATAAGGACCTTCATTGGTTTTTAAGGACCACGAGAAGTAACTATATTTATATTGAATGGTGAGATTGGTACAATTTGTTTGCTTAAAAAAATGAATAGTAGGTTTATCCCGAATGGATAACACTGGGCATTGGGACTTACACAAGTTTAAAATTTGGAAAGTTGACAATTTAAATAATTAAATTGAGGGTAAAAAAGTGTGTAAGTGATTAATAACATTGTCAGAGTTATGGCTCACAGTTTGTAGCGAGGTGGCAAATTAAGGATCGTCATTGCTTATTCCTACGTATGAACTAGATTTTTTATCCACTAACTAATAAGTTATTTAACTGTAAAACACAATGTTCAGTAAATAAGTCTCCTTTCGAGTGATTTGTTTTTTAACCTAAAAAAGTTGTGGCTTATATATAACAAATAAGTACCAAATATACACAATAGCAAAAGAAAGTAATACAAAATTGTTTATAAATCGTTAATTTTGATTTCATCGTGTCCATTACAGAGCTGTCTAGTATGCAGCTGCAGTAGGCCTATCTAAATATTAAATACTACAGTTAGCTTTAAAATAGGCATAAAAGAATTTTAAAAATATAAGTCAATAACAAAATTCATTGAACTCAAGGAGACAATACCAACATTCCCACAAAATTCAAGGACTTTTCAAGGACCATACAAAAAATTATAAAATTTCAGTACTTTTCACAGCCTTCAAGACCGAGGGTTAAATTTCAAGGACTTTTAAGGACCGTAAGAACCATGTTTTCAGTAGCCTTCATGACCAGGGGTTAAATTTCAAGGACTGCAAGATCCCTGTTAAAAGCTAAGTCATAAAAAATAGGAACTTCAAAAAGGCATTAATAAAAGTAAGCTATTCAACCTTACATAATCCAATCTGAAAAGAAAATGAAACTTAAAAAACTTAACCCTCTATCAGGCGCTTTAAATCTTAAACGCCATCGGACCCAAGCGGACGTTGCCTCCACAATAAAAAAAAACCCCCGTCGCAGCAGACCTGCGTACTCAGCGAATTTCCAATGGAATTTCAGATTATTTACTTTCCCCATAAAAAAACACCATAGGATCGAGTATGTAGGTTTGCTGCCATTGGGTGTTGTTAGAAAATCTAAGTTAATCAGTAATTGGTGTATGTAAACACAAAATTGTATCAAACCCTGGGAATGTTTTATTTTTCCCATAAACCCCATGGGGGTGAGTATGTAGGTTTGACGCCATATGGGTTTTGTAACCAAGTATAAGTTAAACCTTATATAAATAACTCGCCTACGGCTCGATGGGGGCTCCGCCCCCATGCCCCCTAGTTCATTCCCCCTAATTCATTAACGTCTAATAATTTACGTCAAAAAAATACAGATAAAAAAATACAGATCAAAGCTCAAATTTTGTCTTAACGTAGGGTTTGGTCCTAAGGTTAACAAAATCCCTAAGGTTAATCTAGGGAAAATTATTGGCAGGATTCCTAGCTATAAGTGTAACAAATACGATAATTACTAAATTATGACAATGACTAAACTTGTATTAAAATTGACTTATGGCTTTTACTATAGTATGACCTATTTGAAGTTATAATATGTACTAAATTTCAAACATCTAAGTACCATAATAGTAAATTTAAAGTTTTAGGATAGCACCATTTTCGGTGAAAGAACTTTACAATTTAGAAAGTACGTCCCTATAAACGGGTGAAGGGGTGAGGTACAGCTAAATTTCATAAGACTAAATTTTCAGAGTGTCTAAAATAAAACGTAACACTGGCAAAACATGTATCGATATTGCAGTATATTTAGCAGATTGACGTAAATTACTAACACTTTACATGAAAAAAACTTCAAGTTTTTACGATGTTTTTGGACTTAACTTTGAATAAAATCGGAAAATAGCTGATACTATTGAAAGAACGGTTGAGGTAATAATATGTACTGAACTTCAAGCATCTATGTGCCATTATGGTAAAAAAACTTATTAAATCAACAAGACTTTTGTGAAAAGATTTCAAAATTTTGAAAGTACGCCCATTTTAAAGGGTGAAGGGGGTGAGATACGGCAAAGTTTCATTGGACCAAACTTGTAGAGCGAATAGAATAGAAGGTAATTATGTCAAAACTCAAATTTATATTGCAGTATATTTGGCAGATTAAAGTAAATTACAAACACTATACATGAAAAAATGTTAAGGATTTCGTGTTTTTTAAAACCTTTTTAGGCCTCAACTTTGATGGAAATTGCCCACTGGCTTTTACTATAGTTAGATTTAGTTAAGGTAATATGTATTAAAGTTCAGGCACATATTTGCCATAATAGTAAATAAACAATATTAAAAAAGCATATTTTTTTGGAAATGAATTTAGAAATTTTGAAAGGACAATCCTTTTAAAGGTGAAGGGAGTGAGATATGGCAAAACTACACCGGAATAACTTATATAGAGCGTCTGATTTGTCCGCTCTGACGCCATGAATTTTCCCTCAGATTTTAGGTAGGACCTCTCGTTCAAAAGTTACGACCTGAAATGTCGTGGTTTTACAGTTATTTTGGACTGAAATTAGATTAAAACTGTCCAATGGCTGCTACTATAGTATGACCTAGTCAAGGTCATGATATGTACTAAATTTTAGACGTCCATGTGCCACAATTGTGAATAAAAATATTGAAATAACTTAATCATTGTGAAAGAATTGTGAAATTTGAAAGTACACCCCTTGTAAGGGTGAAGGGGGTGTAATATGGTAAAATGTGTGAGGACGAAATGTGTAGACCGTCTAAAATATAATACAATAATTGAAAATGTACATCGATATAGTACTATATTTACCAGATTTAAGTCAATTACATACACACTATACGTTAAAAATGTTATGGTTTTCGTGTTTTTACGAGTTTTTTTGGTCTAAAATTAGGTTGAAATCGGCCTATGAATGCTATTATAGTTAAACCTATATGAGGTCATAATATTTACTAAATTTCAGACATCCATTTGCCTTAACAGTAAATAAAAAATATTAAAATAGTGCAATTTTCGTGGACGAATTTTAATATTTTGAAATTACGTCCACTTTTAAGGTAAAGGGGATGAGATACGGGAAAATGTCTAGGCACCAAACTTGTAGACCATCTAAAATACAGTACAATAATTGAAAAATATTTATCAATGTAGCACCATATTTACCAGATTGAAGTAAATTACAAACACTTTACATGGCAAAATGTTAAAGAATTCGTGTTTTTATGATTTTCTTTTAGCTAAACTTAGATTGAAATTGGCCAATGAATACTAAAATAGAAAGGTTACTAATGGGGCATTATATGTACTAAAGTTCAGATATCTATTTGCCATAATGGTAAATAAAAAAAAAATAAAATAGCGCAATTTTTGTCAAGAAATTTTGAAATTTTGGAAGTACGCCCCTTTTTAAGGGTGAAGGGAGTGAGATACAGTAAACTGTCATATGACCTAATGTGTAGAGCATTTAATTCCCAACTAACGATTTTCCCTCAGATTTGAGGTAGGAACTCTCGTTCAAAAGTTACAGAGAAAAAAAAAACCCTTACATATTCAAATTTTTTATTTCTACCCTTTTAATTTTTTTGGAGGGTTAAAATGGAAAATTGGTGGATTTTAGATTTTTCCCGATGGTTTCTGAACAATAGCCACCTACATGCCGAATTTCAAGTTTGTAGCATGATTGGAAGTGGTCAATAATTTTGATTCTTGTGAGTGAGTTACACATGCGGGTGTATAGTTATTTAGATGTATCTACCAAATTTGATTAAGTTATGTCAATAAATAAGCAAGATACAGGGTTTCTTGATTTCCCATAAGAATAACATGGAAAACACACTTTTGGATTTTTCAACTAAACCAGTTATGCTATGATAAAAATTCAAAATACCAAATTGTTTGTTTTTTTTAGCTCTTTAACCCTTAAGTGGGCGCGCGGTTTTTTGTGACACTACTAGGCGCGCGGGGTCCTGTCGGACCCCCAATTTTTAACTTTTTTATTAAATTACGAAACAAAGTTTTTTCACAATTGTTCCTGTTTTATCAAAGTTTGGAGTGTTGTTAACTGTTTTATATCACTTACAAGCAGTTGTAGACACATTTAAATACTATTTGTATTTTTTTCCAAACTTTATAAAATTATGATAAAATATACAAGGGTTTTTTTTAAATTTGCATTAAATAGTTTACATTGAAATTTAAATTTTTTTTAACCTTATATCCTTGTAAATTAGTAATGTTACTACAGGAAAACAATAAAATTATTGGTATTATGTCGATAGGTTGCTTATTTTTTAAACCCAAACTTACACAACAAAAATTTTAATAAATTACGGTACTTCATGGTAAAAATACTAAACACACGCCTTATACTTTTTTACATTTTTATTTTGAAAGAAAAACTGAATAATGTATTTGGTAGTTACTTAAAATAATTGTAAAAATCCATCATGGCCATTACTCCGAGTCATCTTGGGTCATTTTTGAGTCACTACTCAAAAATATCATCACCTTCACTAATGTCCTCCAAAAGATATTTTCTAATTCTGGCAGCATTCCGTTCTTCGTCATTGATCGTTACAACTCGTAAAGAACAGCCGAAATATAAAAAAAAATAAAACTTAACTTTCTAATGTTAATTAAATGCATGGAAAAACCACAACTGCCGTAAAACGTAACTGGGCGCGCGGGGTAGGTACGGACCCCAGAGGCAAGTTTACCCCACAACGGAATGCAATTAACTGACGAAAACCGGTTTGACAGGTGGGAGGGGGTGTCACTTGAAGGTATCAGGCCGCTAAGCACTGTTGCCAACCCACTTTAGCTACCAGAGCGAAAATTAACACCCTGGGGTCTTACTGGACCCCGCGCGCCCACTTAAGGGTTAAATGGTTTCAGTTAAAATTGATGAATTTTAAAAATTAAGGTCCAAAAATTCCAAAAACCCATTTTTGACCCCTTTCAAACCCCATAAAAGCCCGTTCCCATGGTCCGATCATTCTGGTTCGCGAACTCAACCTAGTAGGTGCTGGCTTACACCCCTGTACCAAATTTCATCAAAAACGGAGGTTCCGTTCAAAAGTTATCGTGTTCACGGACACATAGATATATATATATACATATATATCAATTTGAACGAACGGTGTTTTTTTCTTCTAGGGACCTCAACACGAAAAAGTATCATGGTCCCGGGCTTAGGTCTTACCGTGACTACTACCGTAATAGCGTATTCCCTATAAGGATATTCGCTAAAATGAAAAAATTAATTGTTTGGAAGAATATTTTCTTACACACATATTTATAGAAAACAAGATTACTTTTAACGTATTTTAACATATATGAAAAATATTTTAACATGTTTACCATTGCCATTGCCGTTGCCATTGCCGCCATTGTCCCCCAAGGAGATTTGACCAACTCGCTGAACCAGAGTCGCATCGTCCGTGGGCCTTCCTGCTCCGCGGTGCATCGCACGTCCAGACGCTGTGGGGGCGACCTGGGACATGACAATTAACAAATCAATGTCTACCTGGCATTAATAACAATACACCTTTAATGGATAGATCATCAGCAGTGAATTAAAAAAAAACTCAACTTTGTTTTGTAATATAAGCTATTGTTTTGTGTAGAAGAAATTGGATAAGCTACAATTTTGGTCAGGTGACTTTTTGTCGTACATCACAAATAGCTACAACAACCAACGCGTCGTTAAACCTCCCAACCAAATTTTGTTAAAATCATGTTTTCAGTTTTTCCACTCTAGTTACGAAATGATTGATCGTATCAATAAATGCTACTAAACATATCCGAAAGGTCTTACTAATGGCTAAAAATTTTATTCAAACATTTTGCTGTAACTCTACGCATTAGCCCTTAAAACTTCAAAATTTCATAGTCGGGGTGATTGACTCAAGTGGTGCCACCATTGCTATCTCGTAAACTGTAATAGTTAAAAAAAAATTTAAAAGGGGAATTTTCTCCTTTTAACAGACAATTAAAAATATTAATTCAGATTTAAAAAATCTTTAAACATTGAAATTTTTAAGGATTGCCAGATTTTTAAGCAGTAATCTGATATTACACAATTAATATGGGGCAATCCTTATGGGTCCATATCTCGGAAACCAATAGTAAAATGACAAATACTCAAAAAATGTCTTTAAATAATGTCTTAATAACTTTTACTCATAAAAATTATTATTTAGGCATGAATTAAATTATTAACAATATTGCGAAAAAAAAAATTATAAAAAAAAGGCCTTAAGACATAAATTTAAGAAATTTTTATTATTGAGTATATTTTATCAGATTTTATTATATGGAGATATGGGCAAATAAAGTTTGCCCCGTTAATCTTATGGAACTAAAAATTAACTTTAATAGGGTAACCACAAAAATAACTTCACAAAATTCCGGTATATTTCCCGCCGAAAATTCATGTTTTCCCCGCCGGTTAGACCAACATTGTTTGGCAAGTCAAATATACTTCAAAAAGTTGATAACAAATCATAATAATAATTATTGATGTGTGACGTACTTTCGGGTCACAAGAATATTTTTGTAATTAATTTTTAGTTCGTACGCCTCAATAAAAAAAAGATAAGTTTTGCCTTATCTTAGAGATGGAAAGCGAAAAGGGACCTCTTGTCGGCAATTTCCGATTTTGAGTTATTGATATTTTTATTATCACCTTAAAATTCCTAACAGTTTAGTGCAAATTTCATTTCTCTACGATTTTTTTTGTTTGAGTTATGGACGTTTGAACTTTCTCAAAGCGTGAAGGGCATTTTCAGGAAAACGCCCTTAAAAAGTTTAAATAAACTCAGAATCTATATTTTTCGTATTTAAGCGATGATGTTGGTATCAATGCAAAGCTTATAATGTCCTCTTTAGGAAGAACACTAGTAGTTTCCTTAATTAACGCTAGAATTTAGGCTAATACTGTGTTTATTGCAACATGTAGTACACAAGGGTATTTTCTGAAAAGGGACCTCTTGTCGGCCCAGTGTTATATCTCCATAACGACAAGAGATACCTTTTCAAGGCTGAACATTTACTGCTGCCACATTGTTGTTTAAATGTTTTATCCAATAATTAGTTTAATATAGTCAAAATAAACATCCTAATTAGAAAATAATATCGATAGTTTGAACATAAACCATTGAAAAGCGAAGTGGGACCTATTGCTGAAAGATTTTGCTTTTGATCTGCTATTAAATTGAATACTCGTCATTAAATCAACTAATACCAATGACCAACTATAAGCCGAACTGATAAACAACTAAATTCAAGCCGAACTGATAACACTTGAACAAAGACAGTGTCACAATACTCCAATCAGAGGCAGTAGCTGGGGCAACAGCTGATGGTTGCAACCACGATACCCATTGCTACCAACCTTGTACTTTACAATAAAAATGCCCTGTTCATTATTGAACTATCCGGCTTATCATTGATAGAATATTGTTAGTTGATAATTACTGATTAATTAATTACAATAACGTAATAACTGTCCACTGTTTAAAGGACTGTAGAGGAAAGTCAAAGTTTTGTAACCAAAATATCGGTTATAGAAAAGGTACCTCTTGTCGGGTCCGTATTAAAATAATCAGACAATGTTCTGCTTTCACTAGAACTTCGTCCTAGTTCTCTAAGTGTACGCTAGAATTCAGGAGAGACTCATTTTTGAACCAATGTTTCTTTATGAAGTGTGTTGTTGAAAAGGGCCCTCTTGTCGGCCATGTTATTTTCCCATAAGCGACAAGAGGTACCTTTTCTCAGGGCATGCAGTGACTAACAAAATGATTTATATCGACTTGTTTAAGCTTTGATTTGACTTTTTAACCAATATACGCCTTTTCTACACAAAATATAGATTAATAATCGATAAAAAACTGAAAATCGATGATTTGGACCAAAATCGCTGTATTTAGCTGTACTGAAAATTTTACTTTGCCGACAAGAGGTCCCTTTTCGCTTTCCACCTCACATTTATTACCACAAAGTAGATAAAATTTGCTACTAAATGTATATTTTGAAAATCCTGTATCACTTCTTTTGTGATTTGTACATGGCCCATGAAATATGGATACGTTTCAATTTTTTTTTCATTATATATATATATATATATATATATATATATATATATATATATATATATATATATATATATATATATATATATATATATATATATATATAAAATAATTACAAAGTTATGTGTTGGTATTTTACAAAGTAAATTTTATCATTATATTCTTTGTTCTTTTCTGCAAAAAATGATGTATAATACATCATTATAGTCATGTAAGAAATATTTTTTGCGAATTTTTACTGAAGCATCTTAGCCTATACCATATATTTTTTTTGTGATTTCAAATATCTTGATTTTGTCCCTTTTTTCTTCTATTACATACAACGATCCTCTATATAAACTTATAATTTTATTCCACTTTTATCTTTTCAGAATACAGCTATTACCTCAATCATGTGCAATCATAATCGTATCTCCAAATTTTTACACAACAACTTTTGAGCATGACTATTTACATAGTTCATTAATATTTCACAACTCCATTATATTTTTTAACGAATTAAGGGGAACTAGAGAGTGGGATTAAACCATGAGCCGTGGGCAAATTTCAAAGCTTATTATAATTTATTGTGAGTAGTGTGTATTGGCGGCTTCTGTTACTGTCGTTTGAGTTGAGCCCTCAACAAGCCTGTTCATTGTATGAGGTTTTGACAGTAATTTACGGAATTGGGGCAACCAATTATTGGGTTGGACCCTCCATCAAGCATAACACCTAGAATATTTACATAAATAATATTTAATTCACAGCTCAATTTTTTAAAACTATTTACCAAGGAGTGGTATTAAAACCTACTAATAGGAGATTATTAAAGCTTTTTTACTATTGATTGTGAATTTAGAGCATTAGATGGTTTTGTTACTGTCTTGGCTGTTCAGATCTTGTTTGGAACTAAACTATTTCAAACTTGACTTTTTATTAATTCAAACTAGGGGGCAACTCCTAAGGGGGCATGGGGGCGGAGCCCCCATCGAGCCGTGGGCGAGTTTTTAAAAATATACATGCAAATTGCTCAAAAATACCTCGGCATTTGAAGAAATTTGTTAGGCAGTACCAGGCTTAATTGTCTTTATGGCCAAATCTGCTTGAAACGGAACAGACAGACAACAGGTGAGTGCGGGGGTGTCATGTGACTTTGAGCATGCGCAGGTCGCTTTGTGTCGTTTTGTCCAACGACCATTTTTCATAAAAAAGAGTGTTGTTTCGGCCAGCTCATTTTTACAGTTGATTAAACACATTAGTTAGTGTCATTTCGCACAGCAGAAAAGTTGGGAATTCCTGACCATCTAGCCCTCGTTTTTAACTATGGACAAATAGTTTTACTTATTTTAACCACCTAATTCTAGAAGTCTTTTGGGGAGGGGAAAAGCTAAGTGTGCAAGGATTCCATTACATTTCGATTCGACAACCCCTGTTTCAATCACGAAGAATAGTTTTACGTATGTGAACTAGCTAATAATTGCGTAAAATATAGGC
Organism: Neoaliturus tenellus; assembly: GCA_030545055.2. Classification (NCBI taxonomy): domain Eukaryota; kingdom Metazoa; phylum Arthropoda; class Insecta; order Hemiptera; family Cicadellidae; genus Neoaliturus; species Neoaliturus tenellus. The sequence continues at coordinate 19,268 of JAQYXR010001047.1, forward strand.
TACCAACTATAATACTCGTAAGACTTCTTGGAAAATTAAAATAATGAACAGGCTTTACTTGTAACTAATTGTTTTGTAACTATTTTGTAATTTCCTCTTAGACAACCGTGAACGGAGAAAGCCCTCAAACCAGCGAGGCAAAGTTTCAATTAGTTTTTGTAGACCTGTCAAGTAAACAATAGGGTTATTGGATTATAGGGTTATTGGACGAAACGCCACTAGTTGTCAGGTAGAGAGTTACCCCTCACCATACCTCGTGGAATTTGTACGAAACGATACTTGTCCGAAACGACACTGGACGAAACGACACGACACGGTGACTGTCGACAAAACAAAATTTGTGCCTGCTGCACTTTTTGAATAAGACGCCTGTCCGCATCTTTGCGCCTCGCCTCGTCTCTTACAATGTGTGGGGCTCCATAAGCGCCAATGCTTTCTCTGTCGCTCAAGACGCCTTTAGTCAAAATGCCTCGCCTCGCCTGTTGCAGTGGCAGTGTGTCGCAGTTGCAGTTGTGTTGAGGTCATGGCGCTATAGATTGAGCAGGGTTGCCACAGAATTTTTTAGGCCATTTTTCCTGACTTTTCCTGATTTTTACTGACCAATCTGAGAGATTTTTCCTGACTTTTTCAACCGCGGGGTTTTACAAATAGACTCGTTTTTTTTTTTGTTTTTAGTGAATTTCCTTTATAATATTTTTTTAATGCAATCTCCTACATTTCTTTAGTTGCCCATCGCTAAAATTTTTATTGAAATCCCCCGTCACAGCGAAATACTCAGCGAATTTCCAATGGTTTAGTTAATTAACTAAAGAAAATAAAAATTTTTATTTACATATATAGCATTCATCAAGCTTATTAAGATTTTTATTGGGAAATGTTAAAAAGTAAGCAATATACCAAGTTTTATTGGTTTCTTTTGAATGGTCTCTTTGAAAATTGATAAATTAAAATTTTTAGGGTGAAAAATACTAAAAACCCCTCTTTTGATCTTATTGAAACCCCATAAAACCCTGTTCCGACTGTTTGATCAACCTGGTTTTCGAACTTAACCTGAAGTACGCTGTCTTACACCTTACCAAATTTCAACGAAATAAAAAATGTCTTTCAAAATTGATTGTGTAAACGAACACATAATAATAATAAATTTATTCCTCCGACAAAGTTTCACATTGTATGGGAATTTACAAAACAAATTTCAAGTTTTTGCACTTATTCACAATTTTACAAATTTTCATTTAATTACAATTTCATCTACTCATTTTCTCTAAACTTTTTCTTCATTTTAAACTTATTTGAAATTTTTCTTATTTCTTTTTTCTTCCTACTTATTTCTTTATAAATTTGAACAAACAGTGTTTTTGGCTCCTATGGACCTCAAAACAAAAAAGTAATACGGTCCCGGCCTTAGGTTTTATCATGAGTATTATCATAATAGCGTATTCCCTATAGGGAAATTCGCTAATATTCCCTGTGGAGAAATTGGCTAAAAATAAAACAAAGTGTTCCAATAATAATGTAAAATCTAACATTATAACAATGAAAAACATAATAGAAATATACATTATTAATAGGTAATTAATGTATAAAATTAATACATTTTACCCACTACTTAGTAATTCTGATTTATGAAAACGATCAAAAATCGAGACGGTCAGATTGTGCCACTGCAAATTTTCCTGACTTTTGGCACCTTTTCCCTATTTTTTCCTGACTTTCGGCATTTTTTCAAACTTTTTCCTGACTTTTCCTGACCAAAACCCAAAAATCCTGACTATTCCTGACTTTTCCTGACTTTTAATGTCTGTGGCAACCCTGTTGAGGTTAACTAACTGAAGCTGTAGTTTACTTTAATAGAAATAACACGTTTAGACATAATTTTATGACAGAAAACTTAAAATTTGAAAACTTTTGATTCTTGAGGTACTTGTTATAAATTATAATCAAATCTTTGTAGCAAAATCGCGACAGACTATACGAATATTGACGCATTTTTGTGGCGGGTGTCGCAAAATGCGACAAATGCGACCGCAGCTTAAACCCTGTTCCAGGGTTTATTCAAAATTGACATCTAGGGCGCCAAGCCTTTTTTAACTCACCGGCTTGGGGGGTCCCATGCCCGGGGGTGGACCGGCAGGTCTCGGGGGGCCCGCCGGGGCTGGTGCCGGTGGCTCCTGGGGAGCCTGCGGGGGCTTAGATCGCCCCCGTGCTCTTCCTCTTGATGCTCTATCAGCCATTCTCTGAAAGAAATTAATGAACTTACAGAAAATGATCTAGAGAGATAATGACTAGTTTTTAGTTAATACACTGCAGTAATTTCAAAAAGGGGGTGAGATACGGCAAAATTCCATGGAACCGAACTTAGAGTGACTAAAATAGAATATAATTATATCAAAACATGTATTGTCCAGAGATGACTCGTTGGCCAGTGAGGGGGGTTGCGGGGTGACAGGTAAGCTGAAGCATACCATTGGCCAAAACAATTTGCTTTTTATTTTTGTTTTTATTTTATTCCATCATGAGAATAAAATAAAAACAATGAATCGAATGAACAATGAATGAATCAACAACACAATGAATGAATCAAGAAACAAGAATGAATCGTTTTCTTTTATTTTGCAGTCAGCTGTCTTTCTCTACATTGAATATGGCTAGCTGGTTTGTCAACAAAAATAATTATTGTTTACTTTTTCAGCAAATTTTTTTCATGTAGAATCCATAATATATACAGCCCCATGTGTAACTGACTGACTCACTGATGATCTTAAATTCCTGAAGCGACCGTTTAAGATAGAGACTTGAAATTTGGCATGGACATTCATTGAGATGTTTCAATTTAGGAAAAATCATAAAACTACAACTTTTTTACTTTTAAACTATAAAAAAGGTAATAAATATAGATTTGTCGGTAACGTAGTTCAGCCGTATCTCCCAAAAAAGGCGTATTTTCAAAATTCTTTCACAAAATTTGAGTTATTTTAATATTTTTTTATTTACTGTTATGACACTTGGATGACTGAAATTTAGCTCCACAAACACACCCTGAGCATTTTTATAAAATATAAAACAAAAGTATAAATTTAAACTTTAAATATCAAGAGAATATCTTAAATGCTTAAGATTTCCTGAACTATTAAAAAAAGTCAGAGAAGATAAGTATAGAGTTGGGGTGGAGGCCTCAACTAGCCTGTTCAGTTCTTAAGACTTAGAACAATTAACGAATTCGGGGCAACCCCCAAAGGGGGCATGGGGGCGGAGCCCCCATCGAGCCGTAGGCGAGTCAATAATATATACAGCCCCATGTGTAACTGACTCACTGACTGACTCATCCATACAAATTCTAGACAACTTCCGGGTGAGCTGGAAACGTGGATTTTGGCACGCGGGTGGCTTAATATCTGATACCCCAGGGAAAAGTCTGAAATCCGACAATTTTTCATTTCAACCCCCCCAAATAAAATAACGAAGGGTGAAACATGTAACCCGAAAATGTAAGGTTTTACTATTTTCGCTGTAACTTTTGAACGAGAGGTCCTATCTCGAATCTGAGGAAAAATCGTTAGTTGGGAATTAAACGCTCTACAAGTTAGGTCCTATGACATTTTACCGTATCTCATCCCCTTCACACTTAAAAAGGGGCGTACTTCCAAAATTTCAAAATTCGTCAACAAAAATTGGACTATTTTAATATTTTTCGTTTAGTATTATGGCACATCGATGAGTGAAATTTTGTACATCTTATGCACTAATATAGGTCTAACTATAGTAGCATTCATTGGTCAATTTCAACCTAAGTTTAGTCCAAAAAAATCGTAAACAAACGAAATCCTTAACATTTTTTCATGTAAAGTGTTTGTAATTTACCTTTACCTGGTAAATATACTGCTATATCGATACATGTTTTAGCAATATTGTATTCTATTTTAGATGCTCTACAAGATTGGTCCTATGACATTTTACCGTATTTCATCCCCTTCACCCTTAAAAAGCGGCGTATTTCTAAAATTTCAAAACTCGTCAAAATATTGCACTATTTTAATATTTTTAATTTACTATTATATGGCACATCGATGCGTGAAATTTTGTACATATTATGCCCTAATATAGGTCTAACTATAGTAGCATTCATTAGCCAATTTCAACCTAAGTTTAGTCCAAAAATCGTAAAACACGAAATCCTTAACATTATTTCATGTATACAGTTTGTAATTAATTTACTTTTACCTGTTAAATATACTCCTATATCGATTTATGTTTTTCCGGTATTGTATTCTATTTTAGATGCTCTACAAGTTTGGTCCTGTGACATTTTACCGTATCTCATCCCCTTCACCTTTAAAAAGCGGCGTATTTCCAAAATTTCAAAACTCGCAAACAAATTTGCACTATTTTAATAATTTTCATTTACTATTATGGCACATTGATAAGTGAAATTTTGCACATGTTATGCCCTATTATAGGTCTAACTATAGTAGTATTCATTGGCCGATTTCAATTTAAGTTTAGTCTTAAATGGTCGTAAAACACAAAATTATTAAAAAAAATGTCAAGTATACTGTTTGTAAATTGATATAATCTGGCAAATGTACTGCAAAATTGATATTTTTTGCCAGTATTATATTTTATTTTAGACGCTCTACAAGTTCGATAGTATGCTATTTTGCCGTATCTCACCCCCTTCACCCTTAAAAAGGAGTGTACTTTCAGAATTTTTTAATTTTATCTAAAAAATTGTGCTATTTTGATATTTTTATTTACTATTATGTAATATGTATGCATGTATTTCTATTTATATTATTACCTCAACAGGTTCTATCTGTAGAAAAAGCTGTTTGCCAATTTCAATCGAATTTTAGCCCAAAAATTGTAAATCACAAAATTCTCAACATTTTTTCATGTAAAGTGTTCGTAATTCACATAAACTTGGTAAATATACTGCTATATTGATATATGTTTTTCCATTACTATATTCTATTATAGACGCTCTACAAGTTTGGTACTATGACATTTTGGAGTATCTCGCCCCCTTCACCCAATAAAAAGGGCGTAATTTCAAACTTTATACATTCTTCCACAAATAATTCGCTATTTAAATGTTTTTCATTTACTATTATGGCGCACAGATGCCTTAAACTTAGTAAATATTATTGACCCAACTAGTTCTTACTATTTTAGCAGCCATTGATCGATTTCAATCAAATTTAAGACCAAAACAATTGAAAAAACACGAAATTATTGACATTTTTTCATGTAAAGTGTTTGTAAATTACTTTATACTGAAAATTTTACTGCCATATTGATTTATATTTCGCCGATAATTTGTTCTATTTTAGACGCTCTACAAGTTCGGTGCTTTGCAATTTAGCAGTATCTCACCCCCTTCACCCTTGAAAAGGAGCGTACTTTCACGATATTGAAATTCTTTCACAACAATTGGTCTATTTCAACATTTGTTACTTGACTATTCGTTGTTTCCACGTATTATTTTGACTTCCTCTAAATTACTAACGGCAATTTCCTTTCGGCATCGATTCGTTTTATCGACTACTAACACTTCGGGGGAACCATTACAGGGGGCATGGGGGCGGAGCCCCCATCGAGCCGTAGGCGAGTCTATAATATATACAGCCCCATGTGTAACTGACTGACTCACTGATGATCTTAAAGTCCTGAAGCGACCGTTTAAGATAGAGACTTGAAATTTGGCATGGACATTCTTTGAGATGTTTCAATTTAGGGAAAATCATAAAACTACAACTTTTTTACTTTTAAACTATAAAAAAGGTTCAAAATATAGATTTGTCGGTAACGTAGTTCAGCCGTATCAGCGTATATCACCGCGTGTGGTATCGTAGATCACTTTGCAGGTTTAGTTCTCGCTCATGTTTAAATGATCTCTTTCAATTACACCCGTGTATGATACCATTATTGAATTACGTTTGCATGTATGTCTTGATTAGACGACGGTGTTTTTCAGCATAGAGAGCGGGTTATTTCAGCAATTCTCGCTTTGTTCTAGATAGTATTAATGCCCAAAAACTAAAAATTTTCAGCTATCAAATTATAAATAATTCTCAAAAGACGAGGTGTCGTAAGGAAGTACGTTGGTTCTTAGAGATGTCGCTTGGAACGCTATTATAGTCGCTTAGTTCTCGCTTGTATTTAAATGATATCTTTTAACTACACCTCTTCCCGATAATTAATCTCGATTGGGCGCACAGTTGTTTGAGTATGGTTGTCCCTCTGATTGCTGTGTTATTATTGAAAATGAATTTACTGAATCGAAAGCGTATCTTTACATTCAGGTGATGTCCGCTTTGATTTCTATATTAATTGCTAAAAATATATTAGGTCTTAATACATTTTCTAGACTTTAGTTTTCTCATGCTGGAAAATTTCTTGTAGATTTTCGCACAAAAATTACCTAATACAGTAATTTTAACTTAATTTTCTACTATTTGTATGCTGTCTCTCTATATGAATCCCCAGATTGAATATAGCGCTTCAGTTGATAGTTCTGGTACAGTTTTACTTTGAAGAGTTGAACGTGTCCCAACACGTCTGACATCCGGTCTTTGACCTATTTGTTGCTGTCCAATCAGGCTTAGATTTTAGTTTAGGAATCGATTGAACATATTAAGTTATAGAACAATTGAACTTTCCATTCTTACCTTCGCTAACATTTACCTACTTCCTACGTTTTTTTAAGACCATCTACATATCTGATGACCCATCAGGCTGAGAAATATTAAACTAACCAATTGAATTAAACTCAATAGTAATTTTTCTCGCTGCCACTTTGTCCGTCAAACTTCCTCAATGCAGTGCTCTCACACAAAGTCTCGATTAACCCTATTATTGTTGTAATTGAAAACTATTCTATGCTTATCAATTATTGTAACTCACTCCTAACTATAACAATAACCACAATTATTACCCTTCTAACTGAATTTTTTAAATTTTACAACTTTTTTCAAATTTAATTTAATACCGAAAAGTTAAAATATTTATTTAATTTTTGATATTACAATTTATTAAAAATAAACCTCTACAACATTCATATATCTGAGTAAAATTTATTTCAAACTTGATAATGGCAACTATATTTAATTTTAAAAGTATTTTACAATATTTTTTGTAATCTATAAAAGTCTCATATAAAGATACTTAAGTTAGATTAAATGTATGGCCCTTTACTTTCTCTCTCTGTGCCGTACCTAACTCCTTGACGTTGTAGACAAATTGTGGGGGCGGAGGCATAGAGGGACTGCCTGGTGTGTATTTTTTTAGGGATTTGCAGTTATGTACATACACAGGGTTCCTGCGCTTCCCGGCCTCATCGTTAGGAAAACTATGTATGCCAGAACTCTTAAGGGAAGGCTTAACTTAGGAGAACTTTTGTTTCTTTAACTACTATTCCTAACTATAACTATAACAAAAACCACAACTATAACTTTTAATTGAAACTTCTTTTTTTAACTTTCTTATTATAAATTAGCAGCTCAAATCTTTTTAACGAATTTTAACTACAAAGGGGTATTAAAACCGATTTATAGGAAATTTTCAAAGCCTTTTTACTATTAATTGATTGTGAATTTTGTGTAAACTGCCCGGTGTTTATATTTTAAAATTGATTTGTAAATATGTACATATATGGTTCCTACGTTTCTCGGCCTCTCCGTGGCGGAACTGGATACGTCAGATTGCAACATTAAGCGCTGGTTAACTAACAGAGAAACATTGTCTCTTGAAGTACTACAATGAACTCACAACACCTGAGTTCGAATTATCTTGACCTAAACTATACTTTTAAACAAATTTCAATTATTTTGCAACTCATAAAATAAACTTTTATTCGACACCTGTTCTTTCCACAACTCCTTAATTAAAATATCATATCACCTGAGTTTTCACAAAAGCCACATCAATAACTAGAATATTTATTTAATAACTTTATTTAATAACTATTATTTCACAACTCCCAATTTCATATTTTCACAAATTGTAGTTTTCTTATAGTAGGGGTTTTCGCGGACTATTCTTTTTTTCATGATACACCAATTAATTCAGTCATATTCGCATCAAAAACTTTAACAGTACCGATATTGAGCATAATACCTAGATTATTTACATATCTATTTATTATTTCACGACTATCAATTGTATTTTTTAACGAATTAAGATGAGTTAGGAAGGGGGTTTAAAAAACCGTAGATGATTTTCAAAAAGTTTTATTATTATTGATTGTGAGTAGTGTGTATAAGACACTTTTGTTACTGTACTGGCTGACTCGATCTTCGTTTGGAACTAACCTGTTTAACGGCTTGACTTGTTATTAATTTACGAATTTAGGGCAACCCCTAAGGGGGCATGGGGGCGGAGCCCCCATCGAGCCGCAGGCGAGTCTATAATATATACAGCCCTATGTGTAACTGACTGACTCACTGATGATAGTAATGTCCTGAAGCGACCGTTTAAGATAGAGACTTGAAATTTGGCATGGACATTCTTTGAGATGTTTCAATTTAGGGAAAATCATAAAACTACGATTTTTTTTACTTTTAAACTATAAAAAAGGTAAAAAATATAGATTTGTCGGTAACGTAGTTCAGCCGTGTGAGCATATATCACCGTTTGGGTAACGTAGATCTTGCAGGTTTAGTTCTCGCTCGTGTTTAAATGATCTCTTACAACTACACCCGTGTTTGATACAAATATTGTATTTCATACGAACATGAACATCTTCATGTACACGACGGTGATTCGATGCATTGAGAGCGGGTTATTTCACCAGGGTAATACTAGCTTTGATTTTATTATGCCCAAAAACTACAAATTTTCAACTTTCAAATTATAAAAATACCGAGGTGTCGGTAAGGAAGTAGGTTGGTTCTTAAAGATATCGCTTGGAGCGCTATTATAGTCGCTTAGTTCTCGCTTGTATTTAAATGATGTCTTTTAACTACACCTCTTCCTGATAATTACTCTCAATTGGGTGCATAGTTGTTTGCGTATGGTTTTCCTTCTGATTGTTGTGTTATTATTGAAAATGAAGTTTACTGAATCGAAAGCGTATATTTACATTTAGGTGATGTCCGCTATGATTTCTATAGTAACTTTAAATTAAGGTCGCTTAATTCTCGGTTGTATTTAAATTATGTCTTTTAACCACACCTGTTCCTGATGAAGTTTTCGTGACAGTTTTGCTGAGCAGTGATCTTAAGCGTTGTATAAACTACGTTAGTGTAAATTTCAGTTTACAGTATATTGTAATATAGCTGTAACTGTAATATAGCATTTGTTTTAAGGATGGTGAAATAAATTTAATGCACGTACTCTAAAGTAATACGAAAATGTTGATTGAAATGTGAGGTTCTCGTTTCGTTTTATTTAAATTCATTTGTTCATATTGGCTATTGCTATTACTCTTGTCTTTTGAGAGACGATTGAGCGTAGTGCTGGAATACTTTGTTACAATATTATATTATTAATTTTATCATTACTATGGTGAGCTCTACGAAGCTTGTGCGAATACTTTAAACATATTATTCTAGTACTGCATATTTTTTGCCGCAGTAACGCCCGCAAAGTAAATGATTAATTGCTAAAAATATTGTAGGTCTTACTACATTTTCTAGACTTTAGTCTTCTCATGCTGGAAAATTTCTTGTAGATTTTCGCACAAAAAAAACCCTAATACAGTAATTTTCTACTATTTGTATGCTGTCTCTCTATATGAATCCCCAGATTGAATATAGCGCTTCAGTTGATAGTTCTGGTGCAGTTTTACTTTGAAGGTTGAACGTGTCCCAACACGTTTGACATCCGGTCTTTGACCTATTTGCTGCCGTCCAATCAGGCTTAGATTTTAGTTTAGGAAACGATTGAACATATCAAGTTATAGAACGATTGAACTTTCCATTCTTACCTTGGCTAATGTTTACCTACTTCCGACGTTTTTTTTAAACCATCTACATATCTGATGACCCATCGGGCTGAGAAATATTATAATAACCAATTGAATTAAACTCAATAGTAATTTTTCTCGCTGCCACTTTGTCCGTCAAACTTCCTCAATGCAGTGCTCTCACCTAAAGTCTCGATTAACCCTATTATTGTTGTAATTTAAAACTATTCTATACTTATCAATTATTGTAACTCTTTCAGTATATTTTAATTTAACCGATAATCCTTTTTTGGCTATTATTTCACAATTGGTTTTTTTTTACTACCATTGGTTGAAAATGCATAATGTACGCCGATTTTATGGTTCTTAAGTTGCAACTTTCTTCATTTTAAGACTATATAAAGACTTAAAGACTTCATGATTATAGTACCTAATACCCTGTGATCTATTACATACTACTAGGGCTCTATTTTTATTAATTTTCTGAACTAATATATATATATATAACATTTAAAATTGTTAAACTAATAATTTCTGATTTTGAATGATAAAATTGTTATCGTTTCTCTATATGGTACATATATGATTCCTGCGTTTCTTGGCCACCCCGTGGCGGAACTGAAGCATCTTAGCCTATACCATTTTTTTTTATAATTTCATATATCTTGATTTTGTCCCGTTTTTCTTCTATTACATACAACGATCCTCTATATAAACTTATAATTTTATTCCACTTTTATCTTTTCAGAATACAGCTATTATTACCTCAATCATGTGCAATCATAATCGTATCTCCAAATTTTTACACAACTTTTGAGCATGACTATTTACATATTTCATTAATATTTCACAACTCCATTATATTTTTTACGAATTAAGGGGGGAGTGGGATTATACCATGAGCCGTGAGCAAATTTCAAAGCTTATTATTATTTATTGTGAGTAGTGTATATTGGCAGCTTCTGTTACTGCCGTTGGAGTTGAGCCCTCAACTAGCCTGTTCATTGTATGAGGTTTTGACAGTAATTTAAGGAATTGGGGCAACCAATTATTGGGTTGGACCCTCCATCAAGCATAACACCTAGAATATTTACATAAATAATATTTATCTCACAGCTCAATTTTTTTTAAAACTATTTACTAAGGAGGAGTATTAAAACCTACTAATAGGAGATTATTAAAGCTTTTTTTACTATCGATTGTGAATTTAGAGTATTAGATAGTTTTGTTACTGTCTCGGCTGACCCGTTCTTCGGTTGGAACTAACCTGTTTAACAACTTGACTTCTTATTAATTTACCAATTTAGGGAAACCCCTAAGGGGCATGGGGCGAAGCCCCATCGAGCCGTAGGCGAGTCTATAATATATACAGCCCCATGTGTAACTGACTGACTCACTGATGATCTTAAATTCCTGAAGCGACCGTTAAAGATAGAGACTTGAAATTTGGCATGGACATTCTTTGAGATGTTACAATTTAGGAAAAATCATAAAACTACCATTTTTTACTTTAAAACTATAAAAAAGGTAAAAAATATAGATTTGTCGGTAACGTAGTTCAGCCGTATCAGCGTATATCACCACGTGGTCGTGGTATCGTAGATCACTTTGCAGGTTTAGTTCTCGGTCGTGTTTAAATGATGTCTTTTAACTACACCCGTGTTTGATACAAATATTATATTCTACATAAACATGAACGTCTTGGTTAGGAGACGGTATTTCGATGTATTGAGAGCGGGTTATTTCACCAGGGTAAACCTCGCTTTGATTTATACAGCATCAATGCCCAAAAACTACAAACTATCAACTTTCTTAAAGATGTCGCTTGGAGCGCTATTTATTATAGTCGATTGGTTCTCGCTTGTATTTAAATTATGTCTTTTAACTACACCTGCGTTCTTGATGTTGAACACGTGATTCTTCCTCGTTTTTAACAAATCGCTTTCCATCTGACTTCAACAGCAAAGAGATTGTGCTGCATTGAAAGCGTGTTTCTTATTATATTTAAACACTATAAATATGTTTTTGAGAATTTTTAAATAACTATTGAACGTAATAACTGATTTAAAAGTTAGGTTCTCGTCTCGTTTTCAATTATTTTAGACTACATATTCAAATTCACACAAAGTGATTATTCCGGCCGAATTTCACATTAAATGAATTCACTGTGAAGCTCGAGCCGTGATCTTAACATAATGTACTTCGATTACTTTGTACACTACTTATTGGACTGTTAATTGTTATCTTTCTGTTTGATTTATATTCAGTGTCTTATATTAGATTCTTTTACACACTTAAAATATGTTTTTGAGAATGTTTAAATAAGTATTGAACAATAAGATCAGATTTAAATGTTGGATTCTCGTTTCATTTTCAATTTATTTTAGATTACTTATTCAAATTCACCTCGGATTACGCTTTCGGCCGAACTAATGCTGGAAAATTTCTTGTAGGTTTTCGCACAAAAAATTAACTTATACAGTAATTAGAACTTAATTTTCTACTATTTGTATGCTGTCCCTCTATATGGATCCCCAGATTGAATATAATGCTTCAGTTGATGGTTCTGGTGCAGTTTTAATTTAAACGTGTCCCACATGTTTGACATCCCGTCTTTAACCTATTTGCTGCTATCCAATAAGGCTTAGATTTTAGTTAAACTCAATAGTATTTTTTTCGCTGTCACTTTGTCCGTCAAAATTCCTCAATGTAGTGCTCTCACCTAAAGTCTCGATTACCTTTATTATTGTTGTAATTTAAAACTATTCGATGCTTTTCAATTATTAAAACTCATTCAGTATATTTTAATTTAACAAATAATCCTTTTTTGGCTATTATTTCACAATTGGTTTTTTGACACTATAGGTTGAAAATGCATACTCTACGCCGACTTTATGGTTCTTAAGTTGCAACTTTCTTCATTTTAAGACTTTATAAGGGCTTCATGATTATAGTACCTATTACCCCGTGATCTATAGTTTTATAACTACTATAAGTTAGGTGGAACGAATCACTATATCAAGCAACTGATTGCTATACTTTGATTGTTATTTAATGTCCTGGTCCTACAGCTAAAAGATAGGGCCTTTGATGTTTATGGTAAATTTGGAATTTTAACCAATATTTAACATTATTTTGTTAGTAACTACTGTATTTTTGTATTGAAAAGATTGAATTTTTTTTTATTTGCCTTGACAGTAACTTAAAAGGAAATTAGGTAAATGTAGAAGTTTAACACCATTCACTAAAAACTGAAATGAAGGAATCGTAATGAATGCCAATATCACATTATGTTTTTATCAATGTACGTTCAATATTAACGGATTGCTATGTTATTCCCCGGAATTTCAATACAACCAATTGAAGGATGGTAACTGAATAGTATTTTATTTTTAATAGTTTTCAAATTATTTGGTTTTAATGGAATTTTTCGTTGTTTTTGATGGTCTAATGAAAATTTTTTATTCAGTTTATCCTTTTAATTTTTTCATCAAATTTCTTATGTTTATTTTATAATTTTCCGTTAAATACAATAAATTACACGTATTCTTCCCATTTCAACACCTTCATTACAATCTACTTCAATGATAACTAATACTTTCAAACCAATCAAATTCCTGCCACAACTCCTAAGGTACAATATTGTATTATTGTATTAATTATTACTATCCTACGACTTAAGTCGACACTAATCTTACTCAGTACCTTACTTATTATGCGAAACTTATTTACAGATAAGTTTATCAACTTTAAGTAAATACCTATATAATACCTACATGTTAAATTTATTCACAACTCCATTAACCTTTATAGAATTCGGGGGAATTAGGAAGGGGGTTTGGGAAAAGAGCCTCTGAAAACGAAGAGTAGGCCATTATATTTTCATTACTAACAAACTCATTTATTTTGTGTTTTAAATTATCTCCACCCATTACAATCACAACATTTTTTTAACAATTGCTAATGAACAATTTTAATTGCTTGTGAACAGTGTTTACGAGCCGGTTCTGTCGTGGCTAAGGATACTAACTCTCAACTCTCATATTTATATGAAGTCTGCTAATTATGTGCGACTTTTACAAAAGTTAAAGAATTTGGGGCAACCCCTAAGGGGGCATGGGGGCGGAGCCCCCATCGAGCCGTAGGCGAGTCTATTATATATACAGCCCCATGTGTAACTGACTCACTCACTCACTGATGATAGGAAAGTCCTGAAGCCATCGTTGAAGCTAGACACTTGAAATTTGGCATGGACATTCTTTGAGATGTTTCAATTTAGGGAAAATTATAAAACTACAACTTTTTTACTTTTAAACTATAAAAAATCTAAAAAATATAGATTTGTCGGTAAAGTAGTTCAGCCGTATCGGCGTATATCACCGCGTGGTATCGTAGATCACTTTGCAGGTTTAGTTCTCGCTCGTGTTTAAATGATCTCTTTCAACTACACCCGTGTTTGATACTAGCATTGTATTTCTTACAGATATGTACGTCTTTTAATGAACGATTATGTTATTGAGAATTTTAACAACTATTGATAAAAACAAACAGATCACCGCGTGGTATCGTAGATCACTTTGCAGGTTTAGTTCTCGCTCGTGTTTAAATGATCTCTTTCAACTACACCCGTGTTTGATACTAGCATTGTATTTCTTACAGATATGTACGTCTTTTAATGAACGATTATGTTATTGAGAATTTCAACAACTATTGATAAAAACAAACAGATATTTAAGTTAGGTTCTCGTCTTGTATTCAATTTATTTTAGAATATTTTAATACACACTTAAAATATGTTTTTGAGAATGTTTAAATGAGTATTGAACAAAAAGAACAGATTTAAATGTTAGGTTCTCGTTTATTTTTTCCCTTATTTTAGATTACTAATTCAGATTCACCCCAGGCTACACTATTGGCCGAATTCCGCATTCAATGAATTTACTGAGTAGCTCGTTCCGTGATCATAACGTAATATACTTCTATTACTTTGTACAATAATTAATAGACAGTTAATTATTATATTTCTGTTTTATTTATATTCAGTATTTTACATTATATTTTAATACACACTTAAAATATGTTTTTGAGAATGTTTAAATGAGTATTGAACAAAAAGAACAGATTTAAATGTTAGGTTCTCGTTTCATTTTTCCCTTATTTTAGATTACTAATTCAGATTCACCCCAGGTTACACTTTCGGTCGAATTTCGCATTCAATGAATTTATTGTGTAGTTCGTGCCGTGATCTTACGTAATCTACTTCTATTACTTTGTACAATAATTAATAGACTGTTAATTATTATCTTTCTGTTTTAATTATATTCAGTGTTTTACATTATATTTTAATACACACTTAAAATATGTTTTTGAGAATTTTTAAATGACTATTGATCAAAACAAACAGGTTTTTATGAATAAATTATTATTTCACAGGTCTCGATTTTATATTCTTATAATTGGTAGTTTGTAGTAGTAGGGTTTTTGTGCGGATCAACCCCGTTTTTATTCTTTCCTATTATTTTCTTTTCATGTTATTTAATTCTTGTTTTCGCTCATTGATTTGAATGTTATACGCTATTTCAGTGATTTAAATGTTTTTCTTCTATCTCCTGCAATTTACAAGTTTTTATTTGAGTTGGGTGAGGCATGGGATTATGTCAATTTTTCCATAATTGTATCTCTATTTAGTACCAGGTTAACCGAGCCCTGCTGGTTGGTTTTAATTGACTTTTGTTATAGTGTCATGGTAATCAAGCTATTAAATCTACACCAGACTCTTCACAGCTAACAGCTGTTAAAAAACTGCTTAAAATTTATGTTCCTTTATTTTTGTTTACTTTTAGTTGTTATTTCGTCACCAAAATAGCAACCTATAAGACCAATGTTAAAAATAACGATTTTTAAACTTAAATTTAGACCAACTTCGATTTTTCCTGTGACTAAGGCTGTTTCTAAACTTAATTTTGGGCCAAAACACACTTAAGCGCAAAGTTCAAGCAAAATCTAACAGCTACATTTCGAGATCGTGGAACACACATCCCTTCAGACATAGCTCGTATTATATTATAGGATATGATACACAAAATTTATAGAAATTTAAAACTTTATATTTAGCTACCGATCAGAGAAATACTTGTTACCATAACTACTACTATTAAATATAATGATAGCAACAACAACAACTATAACTCTTTTAATTGAAATTTCTTTTCAACTAACACAACAACAATCGTCTAATCTAAAGTATTTATTTTTACCAGCATAACACCTAAAATATTTACATAAATAATTATAAATTCACAGCTCAAAACTTTTAAACGAATTTTAATTACGAAGGGGGTTTAAAACCGATTCATATGAGTTTTTTTAAAGCTTTGTTTACTATTAATTGTGGATTTGTGTATTGTGTGTTTTGTTACTGTCTTGACTGTGCAGTTCTTCCGTGGAACTATCGTATTTTAAACTCGACTTTTCATTAATTTACGAATTTAGGGCAACCCCTAGCAGGGGGGGGCGGGTCTAGCCTGTTCGGTACTTGAGACTAAGAGCAATTAACAAATTTGGGGCAACCCTATAAGGGGGCATGGGGGCGGAGCCCCCATCGAGCCGTAGGCGAGTCTATAATATATACAGCCCCATGTGTAACTGACTCACTGATGATAGTAAAGTCCTGAAGCGACCGTTAAAGATAGAGACTTGAAATTTGGCATGGACATTCTTTGAGATGTTACAATTTAGGAAAAATCATAAAACTACAATTTTTTTTTTACTTTAAAACTATAAAAAAGGTAAAAAATATAGATTTGTCGGTAACGTAGTTCAGCCGTATCAGCGTATATCACTGCGTGGTATCGTAGATCGCTTTGCAGGTTTAGTTCTCGCTCGTGTTTAAATCATCTCTTTCAACTACACCCGTGTTTGTACTAGCATATTACAGATGTCTCTATAAGAACGATTTGGTTTCAGAGAACTTTTAAATAACTAATGAACAATACAAACAAATATTAATGTTAGGTTCTCGTTTTATTTTCAATTTAGTTTAGAATATTTATTCAAATACACACTAAATTATTCTTTTGGCCGAATTTCGCACTACATTAATTTTGCTGTGAAGCTTGAGCTGTGATCTTAACGTAACATATTTCGATTACTTTGACCAATACTTAATAGACAGTTAGTTATCTTTTTGTTTGATTTTTATTCAGTTTCTTATATTAGATTTTTTACACACTTAAAAATATGTTTTTGAGAATTTTTATTGATCAAAAAGAACAGATTTAAATGTTAGGTTCTCGTTCCATGTTCACCTTATTTTAGATTACTAATTCAAATTCACCCCAGGTTACTCTTTCGGCCGAATTTCGCATTCAATGAATTTACTGTGTATATTAGTTAGTTTATATTCAGTGTTTTACATTATATTTTAATACACACGTTTTTCTTATATCTCCTGAAATTTATAAGTTTTTATTTCAGTTGGGTGAGGCATGGGATTATGTAAATTTCCCGATAATTGTATCTCTATTTAGTACCAGGTTAACCGAGCCTTGCTCGTTGGTTTTAATTGACTTTTGTTATAGTGTCTCATTTCTTGAAGAGAAATAATATGACATTGTATATGACATACAATAGAGCCGGAGAGTTCCGGCATCTTACGTTTTAAACGTAAGCTTATTACGTTATAAAACGTAATCAAGCTATTAAATCTACACCAGACTCTTCACAGCTAACAGCTGTTAAAAACTGCTTAAAATTTATGTTCCTTTATTTTTGTTTACTTTTAGTTGTTATTTCGTTACCAAAATGGCAACCCATAAGACCAATGTTAAAAGTAACGATTTTTAAACTTAAATTTAGACCAACTTCGATTTTGAAACTGAGGCTTGAAATATGTTTTTGAGAATTTTTAAATGAGTATTGAACAAAAGAACAGATTTAAATGTTAGGTTCTCGTTTCATTTTCATCTTATTTTAGATTACTAATTCAAATTAACCCCAGGTTAAGCTTTCGGCCGAATTTCGCATTCAATGAATTTACAGTGTTGCTCGTGCCGTGATCTTAACGTATTATACTTTTATTACTTTGTAAAATAATTAATAGACAGTTAATTATTATCTTTCTGTTTTATTTATATTCATTGTTTTACATTATATTTTAATACACACTTAAAATATTTTTGTGAGAATTTTTAAATGACTATTGAACAAAACAAACAGGTTTTTATGAATAAATTATTATTCCACAGGTCTCGATTTTATATTCTTATAATTAGTAGTTTGTAATAGTAGGGGGTTTTTTGCGGATCAACCCCGTTTTTATTCTTTCCTATTATTTTGTTTTCATGTTATTTAATTCTTGTTTTCGCTCATTGATTTGAATTTTATACGCTATTTCAGTGATTTAAACGTTTTTCTTCCAACTCCTGAAATTTACAAGTTTTGATTTGAGTTGGGTGGGGCATGGGATTATGTCAGTTTTCCCTTAATTGTATTTCTATTTAGTACCAGGTTAACCGAGCCTTGTTCGTTGGTTTTAATTGACTTTTGTTATAGTGTCATGGTAATCAAGCTATTAAATCTACACCAGACTCTTCACAGCTAACAGCTGTTAAAAAAACTGCTTAAAATTTATGTTCCTTTATTTTTGTTTACTTTTAGTTGTTATTTCGTTACCAAAATAGCAACCTATAAGACCAATGTTAAAAATACGATTTTAAAACCTAGGGGGGGTCTAGCCTGTTCGGTACTTGAGTCTTAGAGTAATTAACAAATTTGGGGCAACCCTCTAAGGGGGCATGGGGGCGGAGCCCCCATCGAGCCGTAGGCGAGTCTAAATTATATACTCCCGAATGTGTAACTCACTCATCGGGGTATCAGAAATTCGTCAAATGTCGGTAAAGTAGATCTCCTATATATCACTTACTACAGAGTGATTCCCAAGCGAGAACTAAACTTACCGACCTGTATTATTGAGAAAATTGCCAACATACTGGGAGTCGCGGATTACCGAAACACCCTTTTTAAGAAATTTTATAACATTAACCAATTGTGCTTTTATAGGTAAAGCGGTCTATCCACCGAGAGTAATTTCAATGTACAGGGTGTATCTGAAATTACCTCTCCAGACCGGAAGTCACTGATGTCAAATACAAACCCTCACTTTAAATAATTGTTTTTAGTTTTACACGGTTTTTAAGAAAACTTTACAATTTGATCTTGTACGCGTAATTTTAGCAGTTTATCCTCATTCTTCTCTGAGCATTTTAGATTAAGCAAAAATGTCTCGGCACAAAAATGTCTTACTCTTTTAAATACGTTTCCAACTAAAATTGTCAGTTTGGTCCAAAATGTTTTTTTAATAAATTTACAACATGACGGAGATTAATGAACATGTATTTAAATGTTTAGTAAAACTAATCACGTGATAATTGATGTTTTATGATGGTATGTTATTTTAAATGAGGTTCTTAGACATTTACATGTTTGGTAAGTTCTGTTATATGTAAAATGTTCAGACATAACATATGTTAAATTTTCCCCAGTTAAAAAAAATAATGTCATGCTATTTATTATTCTAAATCAGTATGATTAGGGTTTAAAATATTAAATTTTAAAGTTGCTTCAAAATTACGTCTGGTCCCCTCTGTATCGAAATCAGTGTCAATCAACAGAGCAAAATATGTTTACATACAACGGCACAATTTGTTTGTTTTTTTTTTTTTTTTTTTTTTTTGTACAATTATAAAAGAGGTGCAAGGTTGGTATGGGACACCCGGTAAGTCAGTATCATATTTGCACGATAGTCCTCCCAAAAATTGGTTCTTTATTTGGGATGGCACTTAATTTCTAACGAACTCATTAGGAAGTACATCATTGACTTTACCTGATAGCATGCTAATTTAAATTTTACAATTCAACAAAAATTTTAACTAAAATAGCAGATTACACAATTGATTGATCTTTTGGTGCGTACTAAGTTAACGTTTAATTTAAAAAGGTGGCAGTACAGTATTTTCATTTAAAATAAAAAAGCTTTTTTATTTCCTGCCCCAGAAAACTATCTGATTTCAAAATTTAGCGACCAAACATTTTTGCCCAAAATAAATATGACATTATTTTTTTCTACTCTAGCATTTATTTATAACATTTGAGGCAATCCTCGCGAACATCTTTCAAGTTACTACAAGTTTGGTTCTATGAATTTTTGCCCCCCAGTCCACACAATTAAACATAATTAAATGTTTATTTATTTTTGCGGGGAATTTTACCCCATGTAGACGTAATTTTACAACAACTATAATATTTTTCTCAGAACCTTCACTTTGCACATAGACATATCTTGCACAGTACCAATATCAATTAAATTATCAAACTTAAAAATTATCATGATGATTTTCAATATCACGTATTCTTCTTTTGACTGTGAGTCGGAACCAATTGCTATATCAAGCAACTGATTGTTTTACTTTGATTGTTATTTACTGACCTGGTCCTACGGCTAAAACATACGTCCTTTGATGTGTATGGTAATTTTAATATTTTAACCATTATTTAACATACTTTTGTTAGTAACTACTGTATTATTGTATTTAGAAGCTTGAAGTTTTTTTATTTGCCTTGACAGTATTTTTTTAGGAAATTAGGTAAATTTAAAAGTTTAACACCATTAAAAACTGAAATGAAGGAATTGTAACGAATGCAAATATTACATTATGTATTTATCATTGTATCTTCAATATTACTGGATCGTTATATTATTCCCTGGAATTTCAACACAACTAATTGAATTATAGTA
Organism: Neoaliturus tenellus; assembly: GCA_030545055.2. NCBI lineage: Eukaryota > Metazoa > Arthropoda > Insecta > Hemiptera > Cicadellidae > Neoaliturus > Neoaliturus tenellus. Next base: position 39,967 of record JAQYXR010001047.1, read on the forward strand.
ACTGAATAGTATTTTTGTAAATAAAAGGGGTTTTTGGCAAGTTTTATCCACTTTGTTAAGATTTCCAATCATTTTGTTTTAATGGAATTTTTCATTGTTTTCGATGATCTACTGCACATTTTTATGCAGTTAATCCATTTAATTTTTTCATATATTTATTTATACGTATTTTATAATTTTAAGTAAATACTTATACAATACCTACATAATAAATTTATTCACAACTCCATTGACCTTTATAGAATTCGGGGGAATTAGGGTGGGGGTTTGGGGAAAGAGTCTCTGAAAACGAGCCGTAGGCGAATATATTTTTATTCCTTAGATTGAGTTAGTTGCATAAGTTCAAATTTAGGTTATTTCTTCAGTCGTGAGAGTTAATTTATGTTATAAATAAATGACAAACTCATTTATTTTGCTATTTTGCTCATTTACAAACTCTTATATTTATATGTATTCTGTTCATTATATGCGACTTAAACAACAATTAACGAATTTCTGGGCAACCCCTGAGGGGGCATGGGGGCGGAGCCCCCATCGAGCCGTAGGCGAGTCACCCTGTATACTAGCTGACTTGCCTGTGTTTTGCATTGGTACACAAATTGCAATGCCAAACCGAGGAAGTTTTTTAACTTCCTGTGAGCTCGTTAACTACACTCACACGCCTCAAGTCCATCATATCCTTTGTTTTTTATTACCAATCTTCCCTCAGTACTTTACATGACAATAGCTTCTAATAAATGTAGTTTATATTCCTTTTTATAAATACTGTGTATATTCCTAAATGTAATTGTGTATTCATCACTAAAATGTTGCTTCTATAAGAATAACATGCTAACTTTGATTACGTGCTGGGTGGAGCTCTATTGCAATTGGTTGGGAGGATATTGCAATTGTTCTGGAATTTTCACGTCAAGAGCTTTCAATCAAGTATATGGTTTATTTCTTATGGGAATGCTCAAACACCGTTTGTTTATCCTATGTTCAAAATCCAACTTCCATTTATATCTAAAAAGATAACTGAAGTAAGTTAAAAAGGTTTATAAGGGGATTTTATCCATTTTGAAATTTTATCCACTACAATTTTACTTTATTCAATCCAATGACAAATGGCAACTGGGTCCAAAATCGAACCTTTAAAAAGCATTTAACTTTTCTTATTAGCGAACCTGTTAAATTTGGAATTAAAATACGAGCACTATAACCACTCAGCTACCCAGCCAGTTATATAGTTTAGATTACCTTCATTACTATCATTACGCAGGTGTTCTGAGACAGTTTAACGGAAAACAGCCGTACTTTGAGGGCTCATATAATGTGCAAGCTCTTGTATTAACATGTGGCCATCAAAGGCACTAGTGCACGTTAATGGCTTTGAATAACACATATAAGGTTATTAAACAGTGCTGCCACTACTCTACTTGAGCTTCAATTAATACTTTGTATTCATAAATTAATTAGAACAATATTTTATTTAAATGCTGTATGATATAATTGTAGTTTCAGCTTAAGAATTTTTTATCAGGCATAGTAAGAATCTAAAGTTTTGTAAGGTCAATTGAAGTTAGTTTGTTATCAATACGAGTTTAGAATTGCTACTGGAGAATGACTTTAGTTTGTTTTCCTTCTCAGGCTATACGATGACGGCTGGATTTTGTAGGTCAGCTATGGCCATAGGCGGAGTTGGAATTTACGTTAGAGATAAAAGAAAAAATATAAAAAATTCCGTTGGAAATTCGCTGAGTACGCAAATTTGCTGAGACGGTATTTTTAATTTTTAACCTAGCTTAACAGATTACGGATACAATCTAAAAATATGTTTTCCATGTTATTCTTATGGGTAAACAACAAATCCATCTATTTCACTTATTTATTGACATAACTTTGTGGGAAAGAAATTAAAGGCCAGTAGTCAGTGAAGAGGTATTTTACTAAGTATCCAAGTCCACAACAACTAGAGTAAGATGCACGAAAATAGTCCGATGGAAATTTTAACAGCTTTGTCCCCCCTCACCTCCTCTCATCCTGCAATGTTGTCATTTGTGTTTTTTTACCATGTGCAATACAGTAAAAAAAATGGGTTTCAGAATAAATTTGGCCACAATGTATTGACTCTCATCGGACTATTTTCTTGAATCCTACTATAAGTAACTATTTCACAAAATAAACATTGAAAATATCACATGTAAATATAAATAATAAATCACATGGTTCTAAATTGTGTAGTACGTGGAAGGGTCGCCACAACTTTATCAAATTTGGTATGTACATTCACTAGGTATAGTTTAACTTATTTAATTTGCTTACGACACCCATATGGCGGCATACCCAATCACCTCCATGGGCTTTATGGGGGAAATGGAAAATATCATAGTTTGATGCAATTGAGAATTTACTGGGAAGGTGTTATCCTATATTACAAAAACATGGCAGCAAAAAACATCCTAGATCCATGGTGTTTATGGAGAAAAAAACCTTATTTTGTTGGAAATTCGCTGAGTACGCAGGTCTGCTGCGATGGGTGTATATAATTACGCCCATTTATACAACCAGCACAGTTTGATATTAATTAAATATTTTTACATTGTAATTAAAGCTTATCCTGTAACATAAACATCTATTTAATTTTAACTTTCATTTGTGATAATGTCTTGATCTAATTCTCTTTATATATGTTCAGTATTTAATTTTAACTTAAAGGTATCAATGTAGAAATTTTTGAACGTGTTTGTTGTTATGCAGATCAGCTGAATTTTTCTGAAATGAAAAATGAAAAATCTTTATTGGGTCGTCAGTCTAACATTTTGATACAAAGGTAAATAGTCAGATAAATAATTTGATTTGGTTTGATGCGATTTACCTGTTCTACAAATAACCATTTTCCCCATACAATTAACAGTGATATTACATTTTATTAGTGAAACTTGGCCGAAAAAATTTTAACGTTAAAAACCAATACAAATGCAATACAGCATTATCGTTTACAGCATTAGCGTTGGATGAGGCAGTCTGATAAAATGGCAGGCTTGTTCTCATTATAATAATCATACTTCTTTCTTTGACGATAAAATATGTCTACAAAACACTTGACTCTAGAATTACTTATGTACTTTAATTTACCCCAATACAATATTTTAAGTTTTATAATTAAAAACAAAAACACAGATACGTATCGTGCTACCACTGTAAATCACGAAGAAATTTAAGGATTACTATGAAGAACACATCTACAAGGTGGCTGAAAAGTAACTACCACCCCCCCCTTAACTTTTTTGCTAATCGAGATATTTGAATTATGTTTGCGGGAATCTTTTCCGACAGAAGGGGCTGCATTGCCAATGGGCAGTTTTACATTTTTGACCCGTAGGGGATGTGGGGGTGGGGGGTAACTCAAAATTTTCAAATGGGACGAATGGTCGAGTGACACCTCATTTCAAAGGTCTTGGCAAGAGAAGAAAAATGGCAGAAAAAAAAATAAAAATCGCTCCACCAAAAACAAAATGGCGGCCAAAAACGTGGGGTGGCTGAAAAGTAACTACCAGCCCCCCCCCTCAACTTTTTTTGCTAATCAAGATATTTCAATTCTGATTGCGGCAATCTTCTCCGACATAAGGGGCTACATTGCCAATGGGCAATTTAACATTTTTGAACCTTAGGGGATGTGGGGCTGGGGGGTAACTTAAAATTTTCAAATGGGACGTATAGTCGAGTGACACCTCATTTTAAAGGTCTTGACAAGAGAAAAAAAATGGCATAAAAAATGAAAATCGGACCACCTAA
>JAQYXR010001048.1:0-43670 GCA_030545055.2 Neoaliturus tenellus
ATCGGCTGATTAATTCTGCCTCATTCTTATAAAAAGGACTTTCAGATGTCTTCGAAAATAGCCCATTACAAGTCAGAGATACGAAAAAGCCATTTTTCACTTGTTTATAATTTATTGAATTGTGTAGTGTGATGAAAAATATCGTTCATAACTCGGGCCGAAAGCTTTTTGCCAACCCTCGATCGTTTCAAGTTCTCGACTTGGTCTCGAACTTGAAACACGATCTTGGGGCCGGCAAAACGCCACTTTCGGCCCTTATGACGAAATATACTATACAACAACAATGCATTAAATACCCCCGTCGCAGCAGACCTGCGTACTCAGCGAATTTCCAATGGAATTTCAGATTATTTACTTTCCCCACAAAAACACCATTGGATCGAGTATGTAGGTTTGCTGCCATGGGGTGTTGTTAGAAAACCTAATTTAATCAATAATTGGTGAATGTAGACACAAAATTGTACTAAGCTCTGGCAATTTTTTATTTTCCCCATAAACCCCATGTCGGTGAGTAGGTAGGTTTGCTGCCATATGGGTTTTGCAAGCAATTATAAGTTAAACAATATCCAAATTTGATTAAGTTATGTCAAGAAATAAGCAATATGTAGGGTTTTCTTGATTTCCCATAAGAATAACATGGAAAACACATTTTTGGATTTTCCCCGTAACCGGTTGCGCTAAAATAAAAATTTAAAATACCAAATTGTTAGTATTTTTAAGCTCTTTTGAATGGTTTCAGTTAAAATTGATGAATTTTGAAAATTGAGGTCCAAAAATGCCAAAAACCCATTTTTGACCCCTTTGAAACCCCATAAAACCCCGTTCCCATAGTCCGACAATGCTGGTTCGCGAACTCATGAAAATAGACCTTTTCTTACATTTTCATACAAAATTTCATCAAAATCGGAGGTTCCTGTCAAAAGCTATCGGTACCACGGACACACACACACACACACACACACACACACACACACACACACACACACACACATATATATATATATATATATATATATATATATATATATATATATATATATATATATATATATATATATATATATATATATATATATATATATATATATATATATATATTACGATCAATGTTAAAATAAAACATGAGTACCCTTTTAATTTCATTTTTATTGCACAACATGTTTCAACTTTTAAGTCATTTACCTGTTTGACCTATATAGTATTTAGGACACTTGCTGCAATTATTATTTATGCAATTGTTATGAGTTTGTTATTAGGTTAGGTAGAATGAGCACTTGAAAATGACTTAAAAGTTGAAACATGTTGTGCAATAAAAATGAAATTAAAAGGGTACTCATGTTTTATTTTAACATTGATCGTAATATATATACATATATATGAAAATGAACGAATGGTGTTTTTGGCTTCTGGGGACCTCAAAATGAAAAAGTAATGTGGTCCCAGGCTTAGGTCTTACCATGGCTACTACCGTAATAATATATTCCCTATAGGGAAATTCGCTAAAACTAAATAATTATGTTTTATCTTTGGGTTGTTCTGTGTCGTTAGAATTGGATACACTTATTTTCTGGTTTCCACCCGTATTCACATATAGGTAAATTGATATAAGATGATTAATTTCATGGTTTAAATTTGAAAAATAATTAAAAAAGGAACTATAGCTTTGTTGTACACCATTTCATCCATGTATCAAACATATTTTTGCAATGGTCACTGTTAATCACTGTAACGTATATAATACCACACTCTAAACCAATTAAACTGATAAAAATAAAAATTTTATTTTAAAAGTATGTAATACACAAGTCTTGTGTTAAACAAACTGCAAATAGGTATAAATAGGTCCTCTCTAAAGATATAGTCCTTTGTTTTAGCTAAACAGTTTCTATTTTGACCTGCTTTAGATTATTATCATCATCTAATCTTTTAGACTTCGAAAAGTCAACGAGTCTGTTTGGCCGATACCTATCTGAAATATCTTTTAACACTTGCACTATAAATTAATAACTAGTTGTTGCCCGTCGATACTCGACGGATACAGCTCCATTAGTGGTAAATGAAACGCTATAATAGTACAAAGTACAAACACATAAGGTATAGTCTATAAAATGTAGACTACTTCTTTGACTGCCATACCAAGAACAATGATATATTTTACAGAAAATACTACGATTTTAGTTGGAGCGTTTGAAAAGATGGCCTATTCCGTAAAACCAATAATGTTGCATCCTTGTACTTATAGGCCCTACTCTTTAGTATTTTATAAACATGTCAATTTGATTGTTTAGGGTAGGCGCAAACCTAATTAGCCTAAGGAAACCGTTCTATTAGGTTCAACAACATCAGAAATAAGTAGACCAATATCCACTTGTAGGCCTATTGGATAAATTGTTCTTAACAGTTTTTTTTCAAGAATTAGGAAAGGCCTAGAGTGTTGTAACTTATGATGGTTGGCTTTAACAAATATTGGTGTATTAGGGTAGGATAGAACGTAGAGAAACCATTTGTAACAACTTTCATATCGCAATATTTATGCTGTAGTGTGCAAGTTTCAATAACTATCCAAATTTAAAGAATACAAATTTATTTCACAGAAAATTACATAATTTTAGTTGGAGTGTCTGTCAAAGTAGGCCTATAGGCATATTCCTTAAAAACAATAATGCTGCACCCTTACCTTGTAACACAGACACTCTTTAGTATTTTATAAACATAAAAAATCGATTGTTTACTTAGGTCTAAACCTTAGTAGCCTAATCAAAGCGTTATATTAGTTAAAAACATCAAAAAATAAGCAAGCCTAAACAATCAATTTGTAAACTTGTTAGTTTAATAAATAAGTTTTTTGTGAGTTTGAACAGGCCTATAAATATTTTAATGTATCTATTTTGCTTAAAATAGATATCGGTACCATCAGTAAAACATTTATTAGTGACACCGTTATTGGACACTTTACAAAAAGTATATTTGTTAAGATCGGATTGGAATACGGACCGTTCGATTTGGAGGAAGTCACGCTACTGACTGCGCCACAAATACTGTCGTTAAGCGAAGTACTGTACCGTAAATGTAAAGCATTACAACGTTGCAAACGACAAATTGATTGCACAAAGAATTTCCGATACATACGTTTCTTTTAATACAAATGTGAGCAATTTATTTTAACTAAACCTTTACAATTTAGTCTTAATTTTAAAGCAATCAGCTATTTTACATAATTAAGCAACTTTCTTTCCATTTAAAGGATAATACATTATAATAATTGTGAACGTTTTTAGGTACTGACCATAATAAACCAAATCCTTCATGAGCTTTTGTTCATCCACTCTGTATTTAGACAAAATACCTCGTGTGTTTACAATCAGCTGATTGAAATCGTGTAAAATAAATAAATTGTTAAGGTTTGAAAATGTCGACATTTTTAATTTAAGGGAGTAAGATAACGTTAATTATATGTAAGCAACTTTCTTTTCATAAATGACAATACATCATAATAATTGTAAACGTTTTTAGGTACTGGCCATAATAAACCAAATCCTTCATGAGCTTTTGCTCATCCACTGTATTTAGACTAAATACCTCGTGTGTTTACAATCAGCTGATTGAAAGCGTGTAAAATAAATAAATTGTAAAGGTTTGAAAATGTCGATATTTTTAATTTAAGGAAGTAAGATAACGTTAAAGTAAATAAAATCTGCTAATATACAAAGGTTTACGTTTTATCTGGTACAAACTGCGTGTAAATTGGTCCAGTGGAAGTCTCAGACGAACTGTCCAAAGGATTGGAAATGTTGGTTTTTTTCCCCATGTTAAATCTCCATAAGAAAAGTTTATTTTTAATTTTTGACCGATTTAACGTAAATATTTTTGAAATACGAATAAAACCTGCTAATATAGAACCGAAAACGTTTATTTTGGTACAACCCGCATGTAAATCGGTCCAGTAGAAGTCTCAGACGAACTGTCCAAAGGATTGAAAATGTTGGCTTTTTTCCCCATGTTAAATCTCCATAAGAAAAGTTTATTTTTCATTTTTGACAGATTTAACATAAATATTTTTGAAATACAAATAAAACCTGCTAATGTAGAACCGAAAACGTTTATTTTGGTACAACCCGCATGTAAATCGGTCCAGTAGAAGTCACAGGCGAAGTGTCCAAAGGTTTTTTAACTTTGTGTTTTAAATATATAGATGTCAGCAATGTCATTGTATTGATTTCATTTATTAAATTCAATATTCATCTTAATATTTTTCTCACATTTAAAAATGTATTGTTTATCATCTTTCTGGTCAATATAAAGAACGTAGATTTATACAAATAAAAAGATCTTAAATATTTAAAAATAAATTGTGTGTTACTCAAAGCTTATTCACTAGGTCAACAAAGTTCAAACCTGAAATAAAATCGAAAATTTGAAGCTTGTTAAGTTTGTTTAGTTACATAGAATGTTATTTATTTAGGTGGTATTCAATAAAGTTGAAGAAATCCATAAAATGATGTTGGCATTTACCCCAAGAAGCAATAAAGTGAACGACTACAAACAGAGATGCCTCGACACAAATGGGTCCTCTTGATATATGGCAGCTTAGTCTGTAGCTAAGTCATGTTACATCCAGAGAGAAGATGTGACTTGTGTAGGGGCTATCGAAAAAGACTTTAGCGAAAGTAAATAAAATTCTATTACGGACACATATATCATAAAAATATAAAGATATAAATGTATTTTATGTACCCTTTGTTCTTTAAGGTGATCACGCAAAATGCACTCTACAATGAATATAAACAAATTATTTATATTCTTGTAAATAGGTAAAATAAATTATATAAAGTTTTTCACAGTTAAGGAAACTAAGAACATGTACTATACACTACGATCAAAATATACTGGCTAACTGTGTATTGTGAGTTTAAAGCATGGTCGACCGACTTGTGTACAGATAGAGGGGCTACAGAGGTGATACATTTTCAATACACCATTTTTATCAACACCAAAGTTTCAATACACACATAAATACATGCTCTTACATGGATTGGAATTTACATGGAAACATATATACATATATATATATATATATATATATATATATATATATATATATATATATATGAATATATTATCTATATATGAATATATTTTTTATATTATCTGAAGAAGCCTACCAAGATGGGCGAAAATTAATAAAAATTGTTTCAACCTGAACATGAAGAAATTTCCTTCAAATATATATATATATATATATATATATATATATATATATATATATATATATATATATATATATATATATATATATATATATAGTTAAATATTGTGGGACGTTAATACCCTTGAAGCTTTTACCCATTGTGATTACACTTTTCATGGAACAAATTTGTTTGAATCATATTAACAGTGGTGTATATACAAATTACAAGTAATACATAAGTAATTTAGTTATAACACTCTACTCAAATCTTCATGGGGTTTTCCATTCAATGAGGGTTTTCTTTAATGATGGTCTTTTGCAGCACTGTAAAATGAGTAGAAAATTATAACAATCATTGCATCGACTCTCGCGCTGCGTATTTAAACATCAAATTATTATTATTAGTATTATTTTTACTTTTGGGAAGTATAAAATACTATAAAAGAAACTTGTTTCTTAAAACAAGCAACATTTTAAAGATAACTTCTGTATACAAACTTTCCATATTACCATTCGTGACATCAGATTTTTATGAAGAGAATATCAATATTTCGCTCATCGAAAAACGTACTCATTATGTAACAACGTCATAACAGCGAAACAAAGTTAAACGAAATGTCGTTTAACTAAAAAGTTTTCACCACTTAGGAAAAATATTTATATGAACTAAAACAATAACTAAAACATTTGAAAATAAAAATTGTAGATAATTGATAATTTTATATCTTTTGATTTCAAAATATATTACAACTTTATAAAAAATAATGCAAAATATTACCTAAGGACTTGTTTACTTATTGGATAATAAGATAGAGATTGCTCTCGATAAACATAAAAAATGATGTAGTTACAAAAGAACCTTTCCATTCCTTGAAAATCTTTTAGTTTAAAAGATAATTGGTGATTCCTATGACTTTGATCCCACCCGAACCCTGAGGGAAAGAAATCTATTCTTCCTTGATAAAATCCCACACAAAGGATTATTATACGATACATTCCCTCAGGTTTTACATTATTTGGCGACTTTAATCTTTTATCGATCGGAGTATTTTCTATTGCATGAATAATTCTTTTTCAATCATCATAATACAATTATTCGCTTGGTTTTAGCTAATTTTTGAGCTTTTGCGAGGAAAATCACTCCTTGGCTATTAAAAATTATTTAAAAAATATTGAATTATTTGTGAACGAAGAGTAACAAAATCTTAAAACCTGCTTGAACCTGATTGTTCCATTTAAAAGTTTTACGTCATATAATAAAAATACCAAAAGTGAACAAAAATTATTAATATGAGCATAGTTGTTTACCCTGCAAATATTCATGATATATTACACACTCAGGATTAACAATCTGTAAAATATCCTGAGTTGTTGATTGCACTGGTTCTGTTGTGCGCTGTATTGCAGGTTTGTGATGGCTTAGGGTGTAGTAAACTTTGTATTTGACTTAACACCACAGTCAGAACATTAAAACATATAATTGAAACAGAGCACTGTAATGGAATGAAAACGATAACGAGCTTAGACCATGATCTTTATAGCATATGTCTAAACATTCACAAGCAAGCAAAAACAACACGAAAACATAGCTATCTGAAGACGGTATTACTGTATATTAAAAGTCTCAAAATGTAGTATATCTTCATTTAGAATCAGTGATGGCAAAACACTCCAGATTCTTTTATTTAAGCCGCGGTCCAACTAGGCTGGTTACCAACCGCTACTAACAAGCCGCTAGTAAATATCGCCATCAGCCAGCGGATCTGAAGGGTTCACATTTAAAATAACTAGCCGCCAGTACAGTTACTGCTGTATGATGACTTGAAAACATTGTTTTTGGTCCTTATTCTTCAAATCTTTACAATAACTCATAATAAGCTGTCATTGGCATTTTTGTTAATTTAGTATGCAGACGAAGCATCCAACAGGCAAGGATAATTTTGGAATAATTCAATAAATGGTATAATCTCTTTGCCCGACCACTTGGTGCTGTCAACCATATTCACTGTTAATCACAAAAAAGTATAAAATACAGTATAACGAAACTAAACGCTGTAAATCCTGAAACAGTGCATAAAACCAACTAGACACGTGCTAATTAGCCAGCCGCTTGTGAGCTACTAGGGGTTCACATTGCCTGGTTGGCGCCAGCCAACCATGTTTTAGTTCATAAGCTGAGTCTTTGGCATTTTTGTTTATGTAGTCTGCATTCGAAACATCCCACAAGCAAGGATAAGTTTGGGAAATATCTAGAATGCTTTATCGTCTTTACTCGACCACTTGATGCTGTACACCATATTCACTGTCAATTGCAAAAAAGTACAAAATACAAACACTGCAAACACTGACACAGCGCACAAAACTATAGACAGGTGGTAATTCGCCAGCCGCTTGTGAGCTACTATAGGGGTTCACATTGGCTGGTTGGCACCAGCGAAGTGATCACGTGACTGCCAGCGGAGGGTACCAGCGCTAAAAAGTTAAACATGATCAGCTTACGGTTTCGGCTAGTAAACACTAGCCCGCTGGCATTTACCAGCCGCTAGTTCTGGATCTTTAAAGCCACGGTCCGACTAGGCTGGTTACCAGCCGCTACTAAATATCCGCTGGTGATATTGCCAGCAAGCAGCCTAGTCTGATCCAGAACTAGCGGCTGGTAAATGCCAGCGGGCTAGTGTTTACTAGCCGAAATCGTAAGCTGGTCATGTTTGGGGGTTTTAGACGAGACGTGTACATGTGGCTTTTACTAGTCACTTGTGCAAGTCACTTTTTGACTAACCAGCTTCTACTTACCTCGGAGGCGCTTGTGGGCTTTTAGACGAATTATTAAGAAGTCACTTGTAAATGTCGGCTTGTCGCGACAGCTGTTGCAGTCATAGTGAAGGGATGGAGATTGACGCCTTAACATACATGTCTTACATGTCTTATGATTTAACATACAAGTATAATAATTGTAATCTTGCATGTATAAACTGGCAAGATCGTAATAAAATAAGGTAGAGTGCTCATTGACTAAAAAATAATTTTAATGAGGTAAACTAAAACCAATAAAACCTCTTATAACAATATAAAACTTGTGTTACGTTGTGTATATTTTTATGCAGATTACATTGTAGTATATTTTATCTTATAAGTTGAGAAAAATCGTGTTAAAAAGATGTAGTGCACATAAAATAACTTGTAAACAAAAATACAAATGATTTCGTAAATACAAAATAAACTGTTCAAACCACAACTAACAATGTGAAACATACATAATTTTATATATGTTACGTGCTTGTTCTCGTATACATTGGCAAAGTCTGTTTCAAAAAGAGATAATGCACATAGAATTACTTCTAATGATAATAACATTTATTTTTCTATGGCGAAATAACTATTCTACACTCCTACCACAATGCCAAACGTATACAAATTTGTTAATGTTTAATGCGGATTTTTATGATGAATGATATATTTTTAAAGTGTTTGTAATATAACTCTGCTTCATCAAACCTACATATCCATGCATATAATAGTATTGTTACGACGAAAAGTTCATAATTAAATTAAATTCTAAATTCGCTGAGCATCATTTTACGCATCAATTCTGAACGTGTTCAGAATGTAGCTGTCCCGGGGCTTGTTACTTACCTGAGGCTTGCTACTGCCCTATAACCTGGCTTGTTGGTGTTTAACTGTAGTGTTGAAACTTCAGGTGGTAGAGGGTATACGGTGAAAGGCTTCCAAAATTAAATTTTATTTTATTTAAAGAGATTGTTCTTCTTTTTCTTTTGAGATTAGGGGTTCTTTTTGCCTTAATTTGTTCCGTCATCTTAAACAATTGATCTGTGTTTGACTATTGACTATTGATTAGACTATTGAAAAGTGTTAGACAAAGTGAGGGGTGAGCTACTACAGTACAGATGAGTGGTAGGCTACTGATAAAACTCGGGCCAGAACGCAGTTTCGAAACCACGACATCGCTGCCATGGCAGTACAGCGTGCTAAGCACTTCGCTACCACCTACCCATTCACCGTGTTTTAAAAATATATTAAAATTGTAAGAAAATTTTGAATTTAGATGATAAGAAGTTGAAAGATCTAAATTCAAAGTGAATAGCACTATTACGATAGCACTTAAAACGGATACATACATTTGTCTTGAAAGTTATAGTCAAATAAACCAATCCAAAATTATAACAAAACTATGCATCCTTACTTGGATATCAAATAAAATTACCGATAAAATCACCAGACAATTTTTAAACAATGAAAAAAACCAAAAACAAATTATATACACTTAAAACTTATTTTTAAATTTATTTCTCTTAAGAGCCCAAAAACATTCCAGAGAACAATTTATTGTTATTATTAATTGCTCGTCTATCACGATACACTAACGTTTCGCAATAAATAAAATTCCAGGAGGGTCAGTTTCCGGTGAAACAACTGATTGGACGCTCGCTCGTGGGTTGGAACCACTGATTGTGAACCGGAATATCCGACAACAATGCAATTGAACTATTTATAGAAGAAAAACAATAAAAAAGTTCAGTGGGCTATAAATTAAAATTATAAGATTTCACTTAGTAGCCATAAATTGTATTATTGTCTTTTATTTACACTACTTTTATATTTGTTAGTTAGCTTTTTCAACTACTTTTTTTGTAATTGTGAAGTTGTGAATAAGTAAAAATAGTAAATAAAAAAATAAAATGTAAAAAACTAGAATGTTCTAAATATTAGTTTTTAAGTGTAAATTTTTGTTAGATATAAAGAAAGATATTAAGACTAGAGAACAAATTTATAAATAATAGCATTCCACAATTTTAGTAGAAGAATAGTTGTATAAAATAAAACATAACTCTATGGTCAAACATAATGTGGAGCACAACAAATACCAGGTTGCTTTGTTTCAATTACTGAGTAAATTACAGCCAGTATAGGAGAGTGCTTTTTCTGAAACTAATTCAAAAGATAGTTTGTTTGACTTAATATATGTTTTATTTTTTAATATATATTTTTAAATCGTCTAAATTAATCAGCAGTATTGTTATTATTAATAAAATAATCAGTTCCTGGTTTACTTATCTGAAAAACATATTTTCATTTAACTGAATGCTCCAAGACTTAATGGTATATTTATATTACTATAACTCAATTGCAACCTAACGAGTGACATACAACATATTAATGGTCATAATATTAAAGTTCATGTTTTCGCCACTGAAATTTGGTATTCAAATCAATTATGATTAAAAATGTTGAAACTTTTACTTAAATACAAAACAATTAGAATAAAACCATGTCTAAATCAAACCATACAAAAGATTGTTCTCGTGTTTCAATCAAGTTCCTTGGTGAAATCCATGAATAAAGTATGTATTTAAGTAAAATGAAGTTACCATACATAGTTTTAAATTTCATTTTTTATTTAAGCTGGTGGATAAAAAATCCATCTAAGGCTTTCCTATGCTAATTTAGTATCTGCGTTTTCCTGTTGGGTATTTAATTAAAAATAATCGCAGAAGAAATCAAAATTATTTAACTTTTGGATAAAAAACCATTGCCAAAAGGAGGGAATAGAAAATGACCGCATGGCGCACCCGGGTATACCGATAAGGCTTTGTCGATATAACAAACATTTTTGCTACCTAGCGTTGCCTGCCATCAGAAATATCAGCGCTTGGTAAAATATCGGAGAACTCTACAAAATTCTCTGGGTAAAAATACCGTGTTGGTATTTTTTATAATTTTTTTATAGACTGTGAAATCAATCACATTGATTCACTAATATTAATAATAGATGTGAATTTCTGTCTACGTATTTTCCTCCGTTATAACTCATTGGTGTATACGAATTTATGACAAGAATATATTGTTATAATTAAGTAGTGCTCGTCTATTACAGTACACTAAATAACGTATTGCTGTAAAAATTACCGATTGGGTTAAAAAAAAAATTAAAATCGAGGAGCGTCCGTTTTCGGCGAAACACCCGTATTGGACGTTTCCTATTGGACGCATCTTAAATAGGAAAAAAACTCTTTTCTTCACAGCAATACAGTTCCTTCTTCTCCATGTGGTTACTTCGAAGAGGATATGAACAGGATGTGTGAGGACTTTTTTTATGAAGTTAAACCAAAACTAACAAAGTTTAAAATGTGAACATAAAGAAAACACGCCTTGTACTTTTATATTAAATAACTATTATTATTAATTACATTGAAATAATAATAAGATCATTTCTTGGTAGAAAGGATCTAAAATAAATATTAGATTTAAATATATATAAAAAATCAATGGGTGTTTTACCAGTGATTTGTTTTAAAATCTTTGTAGGTCATTTTACTATTGTCAAAACTACACATACATTACAAGCAAAAATAACGATAAAACGAATAAATAAAGATGAAAATAATAAAGAAGTTAAAATAAGATTTTGTGTTTTAACTGATTATATATGTATATATATATATATATATATATATATATATATATATATAGATAAGCCACTGGGAGATCGTTGACTCACTTAGAAAGAACAAGTTTGTTGACTCTATAAAACCGAGTCAACAACAGTGGATATACAAATTTACATTGAGCATCTGATATACAAATTTACAGTAAACTTGACTCTATATAAGTGAGTCAACAACAGTGTATATTCGTATTTACAGTAAACTTGACTCTATAAAAGTGAGTCAACATTAGTGGACGAAGTTTATTTAGCCCGCGCACATTCAGCTGCACATCACCGAAGTTCTCTCAACTGGGCGCGGCGGAGCGGCGCCGGCGGTACGGCACGGTCCATAGTTTTTAGAGGGGGTTGGCGCACTAGCGGATATCCGGCGTTCTGCCGTTCGGGACATTTGCACCTTCCATCCAGAGAAATCCGTTTTTGAGGATAGTTGGTTAAATAATATGCATGGGGCTGAGGAAATAGAGGTAAAAAGTTTCATTTTTAAGAGAAAAATAAGGAAAGAAGAATAAAATAAAAACAATATTTTTATAAATTATATTAATTTCTACTTTTAATGTAGGCAACTGGGGATGTCTCGTAATGTTCAATTTATTGCACTTACCCTTTAGAACAATCAACTTAAATACACACATCCTTGTTAAAACGTTTTAACAACTAAATTTGTTAATGCGAGCTGGGTAGAACCACAGATAAATCTCTGTGGTATAAACAAAAATGCTTTGTCGCCTGTCCCGGAAAGTGCGAGCACTAGACCGGTGGCCGTGGGTATCGTGAAGGGTGGAGGGTAGGAAATGGTGGGCACTGGCGCCGACTCCATGGGGCCCGTGGGGCTCGGGTGCCCACCCACTTCGTCACCAATCATAAAAATCACTGAGCCGTACTAATGAGGGTCGGCCGCCGTCCCGTCCCCCTCGGGCCTGCTATCTGAACTGATCGGTGTGAAGTATAGGATCCCGTTCCCAATCACAAGAGGGAACGGTCATCACCGTTCATGACTCGTTCACCTCCGGTGCAGAGAAAAGTGTCCAATTTAGCATTATAATGCACCTCTGATATGACTACTCCATTCTGTCGTATACGTGTTTAGTTAAACAACTCAATATTTAGGTAACACAATTTATAAAACCCCTTATTAACTTTGCCGTTTCTCTTTAGCTCTTAGAGAGATTTTATAACAATGAAGTTGTCATTTATTCTTTGTTATATATGCATAACAATAATACTATGTTTTTTTTATTTCGTATGGTTTTACAAGACAGTATTTTGTTAATTTACAAAAATAAAATATAATAACAGCAGTGTTTACAATATTTCCATTTATGTTATAATTTATTTTATTAACATTATTTCCTTGATCTCCAATTACCTAAGTTACTATTACTATACTAACATTTATGGATAATTAAATGTTTATACAGTACTATAGTATTAATCTGCTTGGACACTCTTCTCTGCACGGAGGTGAACGAGTCATGAACGGTGAACACCGTTCCCTCTTGTGATTGGGAACGGGATCCTATACTTCACACCGATCAGTTCAGGTAGTGATGGCAAAATTTCTTGAAAAATCGATTTTTCGATATATCGATGTATCGAAAGAGTAAAATCGATTTCGATAAAAAAAATCGTGGACAAAAAATCGATGTTTTAAGAAAATTGATTTTTCTATCGATGCTTTTAAATTGACTATAAGTTATACCAGGAAGTAAAAATATAACCAACAAACATTTAAGTAATACTATTAATATGACAGTATTTGTAGTCAATGGTCACACCTTTGATTATATCATTGATTTTGTAGGTAAAACCAATGATTAACTTATATATCCTCTACGCATGTAAGGAATAGGCCTACACTACATTAACTTATTTGGTTTGAAATAAAATAGAGTTATGAAAATAAACCATTATTTGTTTATTGAGAAGATATATTAAAACTAAATGATTAAAACTAAATTGTAGATTAAAACTAAATGATATAAATGACTTCAAATCCTGTAAGAGCTAAATTGCGTATAACATCGCAAGACTGGAATAAACACAGTTTTTGTTTTGAGCTATAGAATCAACATGTATTGGAAAGCTAGATAAACACAAATTCATATAAGGTCAATGAAGTCGGGAATTTATACATATTTTAACGTCATTCAAGGACTATTAAAATATTTTATTTTACAGTAGGCCTAAAAATTATTTTACTATCGTTGGTTGCCGATCTTGAACGGAACCGTAACAGTCTAACCTTCGGTAAACCAGTCTCTATTTTTCAATTAAATTTTAATAATAACAAATTTTAACAAAATCAAAGGATCCCTATTTAAACTGTTTTGTATGAAAAGGTATGATAGACTATACATATATTTACATGATATTTTGGCCGATGAGAAATGAGTGTAGTGATAGTCATAGCAACAATCACGGCCATCTCTATTCTCTAGTAAACTCTCTACTAGAAATGGCCTTGCATCAATACGATATACAGACAATAATTCTAAGTTATTTGACTTTGATATTTGGCTCTAATGCAACAAATTTTGTAAATTTAAAGCCAAACTAAGGTTAGGATCTTAAAATGTACTATTTTAGAGGAGTAAAAACCGCAGTTATTTGTCTTTTACCCGACCGATTTTAAAATCGATATTTTTAGTAAGAAAAATCGATCTCCAAAAAATATCGTCTTAAAAAAATCTATGTCAAAAAATCAATGTATCGAATGGTAAAAATCGATTTTTCCGAAAAATCGATTTTATTTTGCCATCACTAGGTAGCAGGCTCTGTGGGGGATGGGACGGCAGCCGACCATCATTAGTACGGCTCAGTGATTTTTATGATTGGTGACGAAATGGGTGGTGACGAAGTGGGTGCACACGGGGGCTCAAGCCCCCCCCCCAACATTATCTCTGGGGGGCTCAGCCCCCCCAGACCAAATTATATCAAGTTAAAATTTACGTTCGGCTGCCGTGATTTAGATCAAAAGTAAAGGGTTTTGTGAAACTGGCATTTTTATAAATTTTAATACCACTTTGCACTTTAACAAATTTACTATAGAAAAGGAAATAGTATAACCATTGTAAATTAAAACCCCCTTTGAAGTACAATAATTAAAACAAACATGGATATTAGGTATTTCCTTTGTATTGTTCGAGAACGAGTAATCTGCCCGAGCGCTTTCTTATTCAATTTACTTTATTCAAAGTTTTGTTTTCACGGACTCTATGTCCAGATTATCAATGGTTGGCAGAAACTTTATCCTTCTGTTTCGGGGCTTCACTTCGGGCTTGCTTATAAATGCGACTAAATGTGACAATCAGTAAATGAAATGTAAATTCCGTGACGTAAAAGTACTAGTTTTTTAGAGCTGTAAAACGCATGGCATGGTATTTTTAGTTCGATGAAAGGAATCTATAAGAATAAGCCTATACTGCCTACGATTCGACAATCGTATTCGGCCACCTGATTTTGTCCTCTTGTACAAATTGGTCGCGTTCACGCGCACTAATTGGTGTGATCGGGGTTTAGCCTACTCATCGATAACCGATACCTTTTTAAAGACTTTTTACACGATATTTACTCCTTGACGACTATCACTGTAGTCGTAAAAATACCACCGTTTCTCTTATGGGATTTAGCTTACAAAATATCCAGATGGAGATGCACCAACAGTGGACCGAATTCCGGTCCACCGATTATTGCTAGTGAACGTGACCGTTGAGTGAAGAAGGTTAAGAAAGTCATATTAACACTGTAAATTGTTTTTAACTAAGGTTATTATATAACATTTTAAGAGTGTGAAGAATGAAGACTCCAAGATATAGGCTTACTTTAATTTCTCTCATTGACTATAAACACTGTACAAAATCAATCAACTTTATACAAAATTAATGGTTCCATCTTACATGTGATATGTCAATACTGTATTTTCTTTTTTATTTATAAGTTCAGTACCTTTAAATATGTCAGAAATAATGTAACTGCGTTAACTTAATAGGCCTAAATGTAGCTAAAGTTGTTTATAGAAAAAATGCTTTCAATATTATACTTTTTATTTTAATACCGTAAGGAAAACTTCATAACATACTATACCAAATTAAGAAACAAATCAAATAAATTAAAATGGTTTTAACAATTCTGAAAATTTTCAGAAACTTTATCTCTAGCTTAGAAAGTTTTATTAGTAATTTTCCCCAGATCTTAAAAAAGTTCAACTGGGGACGGATTTCGTATTTGATTTATCATGTTGAGGTTTAAATTGTTTTGAAAATTATATTTATAAGTAACGTCGTTTTCGTTTTTCTAATTAACTGGGCGTAAGCCTGTTTTGTAGAATTGTAATAATAAATTAATTGTACCAAAAACCTTTTTGTTTGACGATTTCATTTAGCCATGTGATAGGGTATAGGCTATTTGGCTTTTTGCTAAGCATGAAACTTTGAGTCAATTTTTTTCTAAATAAAATTGTTTCAGTGTACTGATGGTGCAAGTCTACCAGACACCAATTTGAGTTTTATCATCAAATTACTTAATTTCTTTTCTACCCTTAGAACTTAAAACTCAAAACATAATTTTTTAGGTTAACCTAGAAGGCAAAACCATTGACTATGTGGACTAAGACGTCATTCTGTGGACAGAGTTACAAATAAAAAGAATTTGATTTTGGATAGAATGACGTACTATAGGGTTATTATTAGCAAACGGGGGTTCGTTGTTTTAATACATAAAACACTGTTATAAAATAAGTAAAAACAAAGTTTATGTGAACTTAAAAATATGTATTATCAATTATTAAGAAAATTTTAATAGGATAGTTATCAAATTCCTCCTAGTTTCTTCGAGCCCCCCCCAATAATTTTTGAAAGTCGGCGCCCATGATGTTGGGGGGCAGTATAAATTACTGATCACTGGTGGTATTATTATTTTCCATTATAAATAGGCCTAGTATTAATTTCCAAAATGAAAGGGATATAGGGATGATAGCCTACTTTGAAACTATTTGATAAATCTAACTATATTATTTTAGCTATCTCATTGAAACCTTACTTGTGTAAAAGAAGACACAAATTGACAGGAATATCTCTCTGAATTTCTCAAAACGATCACTGTTTTTATAAAGATTTACTAAAATCCAGTAAAACAATTATTAATTTTAAGGTTTGAGTGATTATGTATATTAATAAATACATAACTAGTTTTCAAGGGAATTTTCTTAATGTAAATCAAATGGGGTATTTTTATTCCTGTTTCTTAATTTAGACAATCTGGTGGGTTGCATCAGATAACAAATACACATCACGCAAATAACTGCAGTCTCTTTAATAGGCCCTACCTATATTTTCCCCTCAAATACGGCTTTACTTCCTTATGGTTTCCAAGTTCCAAGTGATCATATAAATCCGACATATGTAGCTTCACGATCTACCTCATAGTAAAACAAAAGTAGGCCTACGCCTACGGTTGGCCTATTCAATCAATTCTAAATTATCACAGCTCAAACTTTATTTTCAGCACTTAATACAAAATCTTTTAAAATACTGTTCAAAAAAGAAGGGTATGGCTATGACTCTATTCAACAATCTCAACCAGACGATGACATACCTTCACAATAATCAATAATACCACAAATAAAATACTGTCCTTCTCGTCGCTTTGCCCGTGTCGTCTGCTGCGCGCAAATCTTATTACGAGAAGTGTCTATATGGCGATATTTTCCACAACCTTGAAATAAAGCGGGTAGATTTTGTTTGAACTTTGCGTTTAATAGTGTTTCGGGCCAAAAATAAGTTAATCTAGGTGGTGTTGTAGCCTCATCCCCAGCAAAAATCAAATATTGTCTAAAATTAAGTTAAAAAAATGTAATTTTTAACTTTTGTATTATGGGTTGCCATTTTTGTAACGGAATAACAATGAAAGGTAAACAAAAATAAAAGAATACTACTTTTAAGCATTCTTATTGAATCTGCTAATTGTGAAGAGATAGCCTAAAGTTGATTGTTGTAATATTAATAGCCTAATGACTTATAACAAAAGTAAATTAAAACCAACGAGCAAGGTTTTGACACTGAATTTAATGTTTTATTTTTAAACTCGCAATAAATTTACTAGCAAAAACTTCTTGAGGGGAAAGAGGCCATGGCTCGATCGCCCCCCCCCCCCCCCCCTGAAGCCACTGTCAACAGTCCCGATCAGCTGATGGCATTCACGTCACAGTCTTCTCGTCCCTCATTCCGTTGTCCGTGTCGTCTGCCGCGAGCGCACGCAATTTAAGCAGGCCCGCGGTTTGTATGTGTTGCGCTATGGGCCCGAGAGATGTTTGCGCCCCCCCCCCTTCCGCCCCTCCCCACTCCTCTCCCGAGGATACGAATCACCAAATAAACAAACTCAATGCCATAGGCATTTAACGATCTGAGACGCGTATTCCCAACACAACAACAAAATGAAACAATGACAGAACTATTTGTATTGTGTTCATTTTCGACCGCTAACAATGCGGTTGCGCATTGTAAAAGTAAACTATGCACGTAGGAGCTGTGGGGGGGGGGGAAATGGCGGGGCGGCGCGGCAGTGGGAGATGGACCCTTGGTGGGGATTAGTCGTTGGTGCGCCGTTCGGGAGGACGGGTGTTCCTGCCAAGTCGCCTTTCTGCTCTTGTGTACTACACAGTACAGTACGCGCTGTATACTGCGACCTCTACTGATCGCAAAACGTTTATCATTATTACTGTTAGTAGTAATAAGCCACGTAGTTATGGCGTCAACGTCAAAATCTGCTTGATAAATTGTAAAATATTTACTTTGTCGCGCTCCCAAAAAACCTAAGAAAGCCCTTGGGCTCTTGCGCCCCTTGGCCCATGCGCCCCTGGCCGATTTACAAAATCGGCCCTGAATTTAAGTACCTCCAAAACTTCCTCAAAATGTAATAATGTTGTTATTAATCTCAATTAATACAAATTAAAGATAAATATAACTAAACAATGTCAAAATTTCATTAAAAATAGATAATTTTTGTGACTAAAATATAACGTATTATTTTTAAGCCCCCCAAAAATTACTGGCCGAAAATTCTCGGGGGGGGGGGGGGCATGGATCCCATGCCCCCCCCCCCCCTGAAGCCGCCACTGAAAACAGCTGACAACTGTCAAAGTACAGACCACGTGTTCCAGTATTGACACGTGCACACCTACTTTTTTGTGTGATTTGCATTGTAGACATTTACTGATGAACTATTTGAGAAAAACAATTCATCTTTTCTTAAATCGTAGTTTATACTGTTGGTTATGAACGTTTTTATGAATAAAAGTAAGGTAAAATGATATAACAATTAAGCATTTTGTAGAATTTTAATTTAATTTTAAACCAAAAGAATTAGTAACAATGATACAATCAGCTGTTAAATATAGAAGTAAAGACTACGTGTTACAGATTCAACATGTGGTTCCTGAATATATAGGCCTACCAGAGAGACCCATAGCCAATGGGCCACAGGCCTCCATTAAAAGTCTGAAAGGCGATAGTGTAGAGCGAACGAGCTTGTCTTGAATAGAAATAATCCTTTTTGCAATTGGCATTTGAGCGCACTGACTGTCACTAAAATTCCCACGAAAAATTGTTTAAGTTTACCGAGCAAATGTTTGACCACCCAGGTACTTTGTATGTACTGTATGTATGTATGCACACGAATTTCGAAAACGGCCCGAACGATATTCTTTTAACTTGCCAAATAATTTAGTTCTGGTAAAATACTAATAAGTGAGTATGTCTCTTACGTCAGTTTTAGCTTTTTTCATGTTATTCATATTTTGCTACATTGCAGTGGCGGATCTAGAACATTAATAAGGGAGGGGGGGCTAACCGAGGGGTCTGCGCCCCCCCCCCCTGATCGGCGGGCCAGACCGGCGGGTTGTTCGGGGGCCCTCCCCCGAGAAGTTTTTGAAATTTAAGTGTTAAAAATAGCAGTTTCAGGTAATTTCTTCATCCATCGCTTTGGAAAACAATACTAAATCACCAATCAATTTTTATTACAAACAACAGTTTGGCCAATGTACCAACTTTCATTGCTATTATTATCATTAATATTTAATGAGAATTTCTTTCGCATCATGAAGTACAATGCATACACTAACCTTAAAAAATTTGGTTCGTTTTTATAGGCCTGTTGCTATCTAAATTTTCATTATCTTTATTTCATATTGAAATGGTACACTCTCGTGTTAACACTTTTAACTTTAATATACTAAGTCGGTAATAGGTAGGTAGGTTAATATTTTAAAATGTTATTAATACAGTACATTTCCTCATGGATTAGCCACTAGATCTCGTATAGGCCTGGCGCACATGTTATGTAGATCACATGTGGTGAACTTATTGCAAAAGAGTGGTTTACAATATTTTTGCTAGTGATCCGGAGGGGTTATATTTTCACTGCCATGGTTTTGGGTCTTTTTGACCCATTATAAAGTGTTTACAGTTACAATTACATTAATCCTTCAATAGTGAAGTTGTCGTAGTATTAAAATTAAATAGAGACACAGACTCCAACACGGACACGGTACCTACATTTCAATCATAGAAAAACTATTTCAATGAATAAAAACTGGCCATTATGGTATAATAAAATCACGTGCGTCGGCACCAAGTGATGAGACTCGGCCTTTCAGACTGTTTTAATGTAGGACTACCGTTTCGGATGCTGCACTCTGGTTTATTTATTGTCGGATCAGATGTTCAAATTTTTTTGTTAACAGATGATTTCATTATTATTACTATTTCTTAAGTTTTAAATTCAATTGCAACTCTAAAAAGTGCTTAGTTGTATTATCCATTTACTTTACTTTTATTTATCTAAATATTCATAATCACCAATACAAAGTACAATAAAAAAATTACCGTTTTTATTATAGTACCATCCGGCAATTAAGTAACTGGCTACAATGCAAAACCACATGTTAACTTGGACACTTGGTTTGTACTTTGACCCAGGACTGCGGAGAACATAATTCTAGCAGTTTTCCCCAGTCCTGACTTTGACCATTGAGTCAGCTTCTTCATTATTTCTTTTTTTTAGTTTTGTACTTCATAAGACCATTGTTAAAAATTAACGTAATTAACGCAATGGTAAACATTATAACGAAAGAACTTAATTTTACTAACTAAGCTAACAAATTTTTATGTTATTCGTAGTGCGGCCTTTAAAACACATTTATTGAAAGAAGACGATTTACTGAACATCGTGTGAAAATTACACGTTTCTAAGTTTTACTGTTTTTGAGTTGGGCTTGCTTAAAGACAGCCATGTCACCGATGATCGTGGCGAACACATCACCGCTGAAGGCTGTGACGCTGGGTTAGTTATAGCTGTCTAGTCGGTCTTATGTATGACTTATCACTACCGTGTGATTTGTTTTGAGTTAGCAAAAGTATTTCTGACCTATATAGGCTATCAATAAGAAACATAACCTAATCGTCGCAGCGCATTGTAAACTTGGCTGAGTACTTGTAGCAGGCCCGGTGTCAGGCCGCGGGAGGAAATGCGTCCACCGCGATCATCGGTGACATTTCTAACTTTAAGGATGTAGAACCAAAAAACCGTAAGACTAAAAAAATTGAAATTTTACACAATGCTCAGTAAATAGTCTTCTTTCAATTCATGTGGTCTTTAATACTGCAGATCAAAATAACATAAAAAAATAGCTGGCTTATGTATAACAATAGACAAATACCCGAAAGAAGATTTTCCTGACATGGAAACCTGTAAATATAGGCCTATCATTTTTATCCCAGAACTGCTTTATTTGAAAAGTTTGAAGAAACCTTTGGAAAAGTTTGGAGCCTATCTCGATATCCGTGTGTACATACATATAGACATAATACAAATATACCTCATCAATAATATTACAGTATAATAATATACTTTTTTGTTAGTAAGGATCGAGTGCCGATATATACTATAATTAGTTTATAAGTAGCCTATTTTTGCAAAAATTTATGATTGCTATTTGAATTAGTAATTATTTTAACGAATTTTACCTCCAGTTGATTTTCTCCAGGTTCAAATCTACACGGTTCTGGCTTTGAACGTCAATTTAGGCCTGTTTCACATATACCCGGCTGTCGTGTGCCGGCAGTCGTTTAACCGGCTGTTGGGCGAAGCAGCATATGGGGCCGTTCATATTTGCCCGACATTTGCCCGACTAGTGTCGTGGTCGGTTAATCACTACCCGGCTGCCGTGATCTAGTCGAGGGATGCCGGGCGCCCCCTCAGCAAAGGCCGGCTGCCGGTGTCGGGTAAACGGCGCGGGCTTCACTAGTGGCGGTAGCGATCAATGTGACTGTTCACATACAACCGGCACCTGTCGTCTGTCGTCCGCATACGATTGGTTTACTTTTGGTTTGGAAGTGCCCAAACTTGTAATTATGACGGAAGTAGATCTTGAAATACTAATTAGTTTAGTACAAGAGCATCCAGTCTTATGGGACAAGACATCATTCGAAAGTAATTAAGAATTTTTCACTGCCGTTTCTTAAGTCGTCAAAAAGAATATAAAAAGCCCCAACTTCGTTTCTTCTCGCGAAGGGTGTACCCAGTACACTCGATTCTTCCTTCTTCCTTGTTTCAACCATCTATACAAAAGTGGCATTGTAATTAATTGCTAGTTCACGATCAATTGTAACACCCTGCTGGAGTGCCGGTGTCGGCGTAATGTGAACAGTGCACCCGTGCAGGTGTCGGCCAGAAATCGGGTTAACGGCATGTCGGGTAGATGTCGGGTATATGTGAAACGAGCCTTAGACTGCTTTTCGTCGTCTTTTATTTAATCAGATTATCGTTTTCTTTAAAATGAACCAGTCTTATTTTTTTCAGACATAACCTTCTTTAGAACTACTTTATTTATTATAATGAATCTTAATAATTAATTAAGTGATTTCGTTTGAATCAAGAGGTAGTCATCACAAAGGGTTTATCAGACATTACACATACAGCATTGCGTTTTGCTCTGCACTGTCTGTTGTTCTTGATTTCGTGTTGTGACAGGAAAGGTTTGCGCGCGCATTGCAACCAAACATTAAAATACAACATCTAGTTAATTTTGATTCCCCTTCGCCTCCACCACTTCCACTTAGGCCCCTATTATACATCGCATCTTTCAAGGCACGTAAAAAAAGTACATTGCACTAGATAGGAGCATTTATACCCGGCGCCTGACGGTCGTCTGTCGCGCGTCATCCAATAAGGTATACAGCGATTCGAGCGACACGCGGCGGGCGCAAGCCCTCGCGGCGTTGCTCGACGCGATGTAAAAGGGCCCTTAAACTTGAGGATGGTATACGTCACTCCCCATCTCCACCTCGTAACTATACGAAGGCTCGGCATACACACACAGAGGGACTCTGGAAGCCTCAGAATTGGTGCCCCACCGATTGAGATGGCGTACCAATAGAGACACTAAAATGACAGTGTCGTCTAGTTGAATTACCAGAAAAGGACATTATAATATCATTTTTAAGAACAAATATTTTTAGGGGTGATGTTTTTATTTCACAGTGTGCATAACAGACACAAAGTAGTTTACATTGAAAAATATCGGAAAAACGTGCGCTGGTTTGCCGGCGCCCCATCACCCGGCCTGCACCCGACACGGGCCGGCACCCGCTCCGGGCCGTCGCGGCGCCCCACCTTGGCCCCAAGGGGGGGGGCTGTAGCCCCCTTAGCCCCCCCCCCCCCCTTGGATCCGCCACTGCTACATTGTAAACTGGTTGAGAAATACCGGATGAAAATGACGTGATAACACCCTTAATAAAGAAATTAGATACAAGACTAAAAAAAGCAATCGTCCTGAAAACAAAACTGGAAATTACACGTCAATAGATATAACAACGGGTTACAGTTTTGATCCAGTCGTTGTCTTTGTTATTTAGAGTACCGCCAAGAACAATTCCGACCATTTTACTACATGTGCTTTCAGCCATTAACGATGAGGTTTTGTAAAGAATAATAACTAAGTTTAAGTGTACCTAAAATTTATTACATTAGATTAGGCTAATAGAAATGATTAACTTTATTTAGATGATCTAATGCAACATTATTGAGTTATTACCTAATAATTAATCACGTATGAACGGACGCAAATAAAGATTTCTGAGTATTTTACATTGTCAATCAGTTTGATTTTGGGATCGGTATGTGAAGACTTCCTGTAGCAGAAACCTTAGCATAATTTCCCTACACAGACAGAAGAAACTTATTACTCCAATGTATGTGCCTGTTCATACACAGTGTGTTTGTACTTATTAATTAATTAATTACTTGTATTTCCTTCTCTTTATCAAATGTAACGTGTTTTCAAAACTGTTAAGTTACTGAAGCGTATCTTATACTCTAAAACAAGCTCCGTTTATGTACGGGCAAAGTTTTTTTCGCTCCAAGGATTTTTGATTTTTTGATTGAATATGGGGGTTTTGACCACCAGAAATCTATTGGAGCTGGTCCCATAGCTGGAAAAAATCCGGTTTTCGCGCTAAAGCCCTTTAAAATCTTTAAGCCCTTTATAAGCCTTTTGTAAGTTGTAACATATAATTTGTTTTATTGTTTGAAATAATTAACTTGTTGTCAAATAACATTTAAGTGACAGTAGTAATCGCTAAAAATAATACTGTGGTAAAAAGGGAATAAAATGTGATCTAAACTGTACACATGCAATATACTCATCACGCGTCGGCGCTGCTCGCGGCACCCGGCCGGCTGACAATAGTTAATAGTTTAAACTTTGAATTAGAATATAATGAAAACTAAGCG
Source organism: Neoaliturus tenellus (assembly GCA_030545055.2). NCBI lineage: Eukaryota > Metazoa > Arthropoda > Insecta > Hemiptera > Cicadellidae > Neoaliturus > Neoaliturus tenellus. The sequence continues at coordinate 24,441 of JAQYXR010001048.1, forward strand.
TTCTACAAAAAAATTTGAAGATACAAAGTTTGGATTTAGGTCTTTTCCAACAACTTTCTCGCTGACAAAATTCACCTGACCAAGAAATAAAAAACTTCCTCACAGACAAACTTTTTTATGTCATGAATTTCAAACAAAAGTGCTTTGCTATGATTTCATATTTTTTTATGGTGTGATTATTATTATATCAATATATAAAAATATTACCATATGCACCGTTATATAGTGGTGTTCATTATATTAAAATTTCAAAATTTTATCTAGACTAGAACTATATAATTATTTCACAGTGAAAATAAAACGCGGCGAATTAAAATTTGCGCCCGTCGCGAGCAGTGGGTCTTGCACCAGTTGCACCAGTTTGGAACTACAGAAAGTGGCTTCAACACCTATCAATGTTAAAGGATAAGGATTGCCAGCCAGTCTATAGTATTCCTTGGTCGCTGGTTGAAACTATTTTCGAAACTTATTTTTGGGTCATTAAAACAGTCTTAAATGCAAGGTTTAAGCAAAGTGTACCCGCTAGATTTCAAAATCGAGGAACACACATCCCTTCAGACAGTGCTCGTATTATAGTATAGGATATGCTTTACCTTCTCTAAGTTTCCTATTGGCTAGTTCAATTTGGAAACTTTTCCGTATATGCATTAAATTGGATAGGTAACAATTAGCTATTATTGCGCTACAACAATAACCGATTAAAAGAATATTATTCATACTATGGACTTTGTTGCTATACATTGGTAAAATAATGCACTACTTTGATGAAATGTAATTTCAGTAAAACTTTATATAAACAAATATAATGTTTTTAAATAGAATTGCATAGTTAGTTGTAAATTTTTGCGGAAGGCCCCAAGTTTACGGATTGGAAGTCCTCTTATTTTAGTTTTTTTACAAATATTTAAATAAATAATTTGTTATTGTTTCTTGATGTGATAATTATGCAGTTTAGGTGCCACCTCTTGAATTTTTTTCCAAACTGTCAGAAACCACCCCCTGATTTTGAAAATGATAGCTTTTCCCGCAGAAAAAGTCGAAAAATCGGGAAAACCGGAAAGACATTTTTGTTGTAAAATGGGTTAAGTGGGCATTGAAAATGACGGGGAAATCGAGCTGAACACAGATGTTCAAGAATTATCAAAATCCGTTCATAAATAACGAAGTTATCGCCGGAAAAGCGGTGGAAATGCGGAAACTGGTTAGTGACCATTTTATTTAAAAATACGTCAAGTGGGTACTCAAATTAACAGGGATGTTAAGCTGATCAAAAATATGTACAATTATTTGTGCAATTATTTATGTACAATTATTTATTATTATCTGATGTAGGCCTAAATTATTTCGATCCGATTTGAAATAAACTGGAAATTTCAGGAAAAGTTTTGGAAAAGCCATCAGATTATAAGGTATAGCCTATGTCATGTGGGTATACTCTTTATCGGAGTACAAGCAGTTTATTTCAAATCGGATCGAAATAATATTTACATATTTGTGATCAGCTTAATAACATGCCGGTTAATTTGAGTACCTAGCCTACTTGACATATTTTCGAACAAAATGGTCACTAACTAGTTTCCGCATATTTCCACCACACTTCCGGCGATAACTTCGTTATTTATGTAGGGATTTGGATACTTCTTGAACATTTGTGTTCAGCTCGATTTCCCCGTCATTTTGAATACCCACTTAACCCATTTTGCAACAAAAATGTTTTTCCGATTTTCCGCCTTTTTTTGCGAAAACAATATCATTTTCAATATTAGGGGGTAATTTAGGACAGTTTGGAAAAAATCAATTTTCAAGAGGTGGCACCTAAACTGCATAAATAGCCTTGAGGTCATAGTAAAGCTAAAATCTAAGAATGTGTCGCATATAGTTGTAATGATGGATATGTAGGCGAAACAGTGCGCCAGTGCGCCGCAATGCAATTCATATAGGACTGGTGCGCTGTAGCACGGCCTATACCCCGTTCAAAATTAATGTGCGGTCGAAAGACAAAATTTTATTTCCCACCATAAGGGAAATCCCCTTAATATCGTTCTTAATTCCCCTATTTTCTTCAAAATCATATGTTATTTTAATTTCGCCCTTGAAATTCAGAGTAGAAAATAGCGCTGATGAATATGTTACTTCACCTCGTCGCCGTTGCAAGCGCTTCTTTTTACATCTCAAACGTCAAAACAAGAATATTTGTTTATGAAAAATCAAAACATTGGCTTAAAGTGACATGGAGATATTAAACAGCTGTACACATTTTTAGTGATTGCGATTGGTTGGATTGTTAGCAGTGGGAGAAACGGGAGAAATGGGGGAATTGAAATCTGCATTTCGACCGCACATTTATTTTGAACGGGGTATACAGACAGGCCGCTTTGTGATTACGTTACGCAACAGAACATGCAGGCCCGGACATGCAGTAGTTCAAGCAGGTCCCGCTTTTAAAGCGAAAAAAAGTTATCGTAGGCCCCTACCACGGCCATGTCTCGTTCTAGAGATGGCCGTGCCCCGAGACAACCAACCAGACACAAGTTTTGGGGAATAGGGGAATACAGTCTGGAAGTTTAACCATAAAAGTGTTTAAGAGTTGCTCACTAGCGCTCGTACGTAGCCTGACTCGAAACAGTGATCATACCCTCCCTTGTAACTTGTTAGTGGTTACACCAACCACCCGAGCGCTAGCGACTTCCAGACGAAACATATTTACCAAACGCAGAAACTCCTAGATTATTCCCACAATTCCAAGCACTTTTCAATACGACTGCGTTATTCATTCGTCATTCATTTATTGTCTATTCGCATTCCCACGTTCCACGCCAGGAAGTGATAAGGAATAGTTGTGTAAGATTGTCTTTGTAATAATAATGCGATTATTCATTGGTTTTATTGTGATAAGATGATTTGCAGAGTTTGCAATAAACATTTCTTCAGCAGGACTGAATATTTATTACATGTTAGTGTGTGTGGAAAGTTTGATGGTACCGGTACCATTAGTTCAACTGTTAGGCCTAGAGTTATTAATTGGAAAACAAGTGACAATAAGGTAAGTGATAATCAACTACCTATTTTATATTTGTATTTCATACTGTAAACTACAGCAGTTTAGGTCTTTACTGAGGGACCTAACCTCACCAGCGGATGAGGCTATTAGGCTATGGTATTTTTCACCATCTTAAGTTAGCCCTATGTTATTTTTGGAGAATATCAAGGAATAACCTAATTGTGAGTAACTTAATGCACAACTTAAGCCTAACTTATTTGGTGCCATATTGGGTGCAGTTTCATAACTCGACTACGATACTATTGAATGAAAATATCAATCGATATCATATCGGATTGAAAATTACTGTAAAAAATACAAATTTTAGCTTGCCAAAATTTGTTCTCAACTAACTACTAAATATCATAACCTAGGCCTAAATTAATCTCCATTAATAAGAGGAACCAACCTATGACCAGGAAGTTTAAAATGTGAGAGTAGACCACATATGAATCGCTAACTGCAGAAAGGCAACTAGGCTAAGTCCACTTTTCTAAATTTTACAGGAGACACAAAAAACTGTGTAGTACATAAATAACCTGTTGTTATTGTTTCCAAATATTTTATTTTCATTATACCACATAAGCTAATAAATATTCTGAGTATAAAAGTCTTTTACCTCCCATCAGAAAAGGGTGGGGGGTTATTTTTTTACTTGGACATGTTTCCTTTCTGCAGTAAACAAAATAATTTAACGAGATTTTGGGAAAAAATAATGTCAAGTCGTTTTAAATCAAAAATATTTGTAATACAGCATTTTTAACATAGTAAAGGTTACATATAAAACTGGAAAAAATTATTAGACTTGAAAAAATAACATGTTTCAGTCATCAAAGTTTTCATCATGATTGGCTGTGGTTATTGGCCATGAGGTGACTTGGTTCTAAAATACCATTTGTTTTTAGCTGGTACGGTTTTTCCAACCCAGTTAATGTGTTCTTTCTCTGATGTTTTGCCTTTTTTAATTACATTTCTTCTGTAAAAGCCTGTATTGTGAACACCTTTTCCTTCTTTTTCCACCATTTTTCTCCTCATCAGAACTGATCATTTTGTAAAAACATTAAAAAGTCCAATAAAACTTATCAAAGATGTCAATTTAAAGACAGCTTGGGATAATTAATTGATCCGCTGCCAAGCAAAGTGGCAAACAAAACCATAAAGATAGAATAGTCACAAACTACTTACCAGGGCCAACTCAGAAATTGTTTTTTTTTTTTTATGTAAACTGTTGTCATACACTGGACGCATCGTTAACCACAAAAAGGACACTTGTCCGCATGACAGCAATAACATTCACAGCGCCTTCCATTTTCTGTATACTGCAGATAGGGAACTAGTCCAGGACATGTTCCCTATTTGCAGTAAACAGTATTTACCAACATGGACTAGTTCCCTATCTGCAGTACACAAAAAAAATTAAGGCGCTGCCAAAGCCATTGATTTCATGCAGACAAGTGTCCTTTTTGTGGTAAAAGATGCGTCCAGTGTATGACAACAGTTTTCATTAAAAAAACGAAAATTGTAGGAAGTTGGACTGGTTGCCTTTCTGCAGTTAGCGATTCATATATAGTCTAACTAAAATACGCACGTATGCTAACTGTTTTTCTTTTAAATTAATTTGTTAAAATTTGACCTAGGCCTAAATTGTCATTTATGATTATTATTTCTTAGTATTTTGGCTTTGTTGTTACCGTAAAATAAATTATAGTAATATTGGGTTAGCCTATACTTGTTTTTAATGTAAATATGGGAATGAAAAGCTAAATATAAATTGGGTTAATTAATTGCAGTGCCTTTGTTATTTAGTCTAGATTGAACTGATACCAGTTGATACGATAACGATCAGATGGATACTTTCATTCGATAGTACCGTAGCTCAGTTATGAAACTGCACCCCTGTTAATTAATAGCCGAACAGCCAAATTGAAAAGTGCCATTTTGGTTAGGGGTGAGATATCGACCTCCGGTTTGCGCCATTTAATTTCTCTTGATACACCGTTTAAAATGAGGGGTCACTCAATAGGGGTTTACATTTGAAAATTTGGGGCTGCCCTCAAAATACCCCATTTTGGGGGCAGGGGCATAGTTGTGTAGTTGATGAAAAAGTGCAGTTTTTCATGTTGTTAACATGTGCCGAGTTTGGTTTTCCTACTGCAACGCGTTAAAAAGTTAACTGGGGGTGTCCAGACTTTTGCCTAACCCTGTATAAATGAGCTAAGAAATAGTATAGTTTTGTTTTATGTACTGTACTTGTGTATTTTAAAATTTATATTAAACATTTTTATTAAATTTTGAGAAGAATAAGTTGTACTTTTGCAATTTTATTATACTGTAAGGGCCGTAAAATGATAGTTGAATGTGTGTTACTCTGCATATGCAACTTAGATTTTAAAACATGAAAGGTGATTTGTAATTTTATACATATATTAATACAAACTTGTTAAAAAACCATGTATCACAGTAAAAAAAATAATTAGTTGAAGAAAATGCAATATAAATACTTAGGCCTATATGAAAACAAAAATGAAAGGCGATGGTAATATTCAATAATAATTTTTAAATCACTTTTGTTAAAGAACTTTGATTTAGTAGTAAGTTAAAATATAACTTACTTTTATTACCTTTTGGCACAAAACTCTAATAGAGTTGGAGCTACAGTATTCTAAAGTGTTGAACACAATGATAGAAATACAGTAAAACAATGTACTTAAAGTCAAACTGATATTATTAGACTATTTTCATAAATACAGGGTTTTCCTAAATTTAAGGTGCAGTTTTTTAATGCCTGTTGTAAAATTTGTTATATATTTTTATGCTAGGAATATGGTTGGCACCTCTAAATTTATCAAGTGTTCTCACATTTTTTTTTTGTGAGTACGTAAAAACCACAAATACCTCAACACTTTTTTATACCCCAGGTTTCCGGTCAAATTTTTTAAATCTTAAATATACCGGTGTTTTGGAACAAATTGTCTAAAGAAATGCCAGGAGCACAAACATGTTGAAAATATCATATTTATTTTCCTTATTTAGTCAGGTACAATAATTTTATATTGTGTTGAACTAGAATTATGGCCATAAAAAGATTTGAACTTATTGTATTTTCTATCAGGTATATAGACTGTTTTTTTTTATTATTTAACCCTCTTTCATTGTTAATTCTAAAATAAAGTTGTGTAGCAAAGTGCATTGTTTTATTTTCAACTAACCTTTTGTCCTTCCTACTGTCAACATTTCTTTATTAAAATGTATCCTAATTGCCATAAATGTCTTATGGTTAGGAAGTCTTTTAGCTAATACAATATATTTAATGTTTTCAAAATATTAGTTTAAAATTACATGTTATTCTTCTTAGTTAAAGGGTTTTTAATTATATATAAACAATTCATATTCTTGTACAAAGAATTCTTCAATTTTGTAAAAACATTTTGTAATTAGATGATACTTAAATTTTATTCGAAATGTCTTGATATAATATAATTTAATATCACTATGTAATTTGTTATAGATTTTTATTGACATATATACAGGACTTCCTCGAAAAAATTTTGAATTTGCTAGAGATAATTTCAGTTGATTACATTTACATGAAATTTACAGTGAGTATTACAGTATAGTTTCAACACTGCTAACAAATTTACTTATTAACCCAGTTACTATCACCATATAGTGTGATATAACACCTTGGATTATATTTTATTTATTTATTTTTACAGTGGCATGGTTTATAAGGATAGTTAGTCTGTTTTTTCTTTCATTATTAAGTACTCATTAAAAACATTTTTCATTATAAAATTGTATGTAAAGTTTACAATAAATAAAGGAAACTCAATTTTTACTGCTATTTAATTGGTATCTAAGGCTGGTAAAGTGTGATATTGGTTCTAGTATGTTTTAGATATGTCTTCATTTATAGGTCAACTAGCAGCCCAGCCCAGGCAATTTTTTTGAAATCCAAACCACCCGTTGCTGCATTCTGTTTCAAAACTATTTAAGGCCTATATGAAGTCTATTCAACCCATACAAATGAATTATTCTCCTTAAGAATAACATTGGAACTTTGACAGCCTGTAAGGTGAAGCTTTGTTGGTATTTCTCAAAGTTTTATCGTAGTGACCCTCCACGCTACTGAGAGAGTGTCCATACAGTGATTTGTTTTTCTTGGTGCAGTAGTTTGACCTGTGGATCGATTGGGCATTTTGTTTATATATAATGTGTATTGAGGTAAGATAAGGCCTACTTTTTTAACTCCTTGAACCATGCCCACCTATTCTAACTAAAATCAGAAACAATTTACATACCGTAGTTCATGATGGTGAAAATGTTTATTTTGTAAGAAAGGTACATGAGGATCAAAATAAAGTTAAAATTAGAGTATTTTTACATAGATACAATTTCTTAAATAAACAACCTCTTCCATTTTTTGTAAACAAATTAAAAATTTCTTGTCATTATTTCTTCTTGGTTTCCTGGTCTAACTATTGACATGGAATGAAAAGTGCTTTATAGATAACATTTCTAAAACAATGAAAAAGTGTTCTCTTAGCACCTAATAATTGGTTAGAATAACTGTCTGTTAGGTTGGTTTTGCACTGAATATAAGAAACGCACACAGCATGAATAAATAAAAACATAATTCTCCCTACACATAATCTCACAACGCAATTAAAAAAAAAAAAAAAAAAAAAAAAAAACATTATACAATGCCAAAAAAGTTTTCTAAAAAAAATTATAAACCACAAACTACGCTTGATAATCTTAACCATAACTAAATTCAATTATTCGGTTTCAATCTGTTATATGAAGTTAAAATTTTTTATCAATTCCCACCTATGAAACCATGTAGCTTTGAAATAATTTAATAATCTCCTCAGTCCCATCAACAAAATCCACAAATTCAATTTTATGTTGATTTTTTTCCAACAAGTTTTTTTCTCATGTTGGCAAGGATGAGCAAACTGCTATAAAATGAAATACAGTTCTTTTTTATATTTAAATAACACAAGGAGCAATTCTGTTGGCTCTAGCTTTAACGACCCCCGAGAAACACTAATATCTATCTTTATGAAAAAATTCGTGCCAACCAATAAGAAACACCTGTGAATTAGGAAAAAGTATAGAATAATGGTTTTGGGTGTAAATTTATTAATCTGCTTACTATGATACCACTAACAATAGTCAATCATTTAAATTGTATCTCTCCTGCCTCCTGTGCGATTTCATGTTGTAGGCCTACCTGTGGTCGTTGCACTGTGTAGTGTGTACTATGCTTGTATGTTTAACTGGCTGGGTAGCTGAGTGGTTATAGTGCTCGTATTTGAATCCAAAGGTTGTCGGTTCGATCCTGAGGAATGTCTGTAGCTTTTTTAAGGATCGATTCTGGACCCAGTTGCCATTTATCATTGGGCTTTGATTTAATAATGCTTTCTAACAACTAGTCGATATTGGATAGTAACAAGACTGGGGTTTGGACGGGGCCTACGAAAACTAACGGGCCTGCATATTTCCCCCCACCACCAAAGTCACGTGACTGTTTGCGGCCGATCTGCAGCACAAGTTTCCATAAGATAACATTGTGAATATGTGACATCCTTCACTTATTTCCCATCTCTTATGAATTAGATAATAGGTTATTAGACAAGACTTATATATTCTAAGCTAGATTAAATAATGAACGAAATGATACCATTACTGTAAAGTTAACGATTTTCCTGATATTTTTTATTACGAGATAAAGTCAAAACTTAATTTAATTTATAATTTGTTTACACTTTTCATCAGCTGTTTACATAAAAGTATATTTTGTCGTAAATTACAAAGTTTTAGAACTGAAAAGGTACAATTTAATTTGTTTTATCGAGAATAAAAATTCTAACTGGCAAACTGATGATTTAAGACGTTTATTTCATGTCTTATTCCTAGAAATATCTTCAAAAGCATAGAAATAAATCTGTTTACAAAAAAGTCAATGCATCGTACAGTGTGAGAAATTAAAGTTTTTCTTTTACCTTAAAAGTGAGTTTTAAGTTTTGCAAAGCGGAACGTTATTAGTATCATTCAATTTGTAATTTAATGAGGATTATAAAGATATGCAACACTTATGACTTCATTTACTTGTATTTAAAAAATACACGTAAAAACGGATGCCAAGTCAGGCTATTGCAATGCTTTCAAATGGAGATGACAGCTGAAATTCGGCCGCATCTGGTCACGTGACCAAAAATGTATGCAGGCCCGTTAGTTTTCGTAGGCCCCGGTTTGGACCGTTCCCTGTCAAAACGTTAAAAAATGACAATGGCGTAGATAGACACAAAACAAAACATACAGTATCATTTCAAATATATAAAAACCGTACTTCTTTATCTGTACTTTTTACTTTAAAAATGATTTGCATAGCTTTTTTTAGTAAATTTTTGTCCAAATTATTTTTAGTTGTTGTTCCATTAATACTTATTCCATATGCTAGACATATATGAACTATTGTAAAATAAATAATTTTTAAATGTAAAAGTACCTATTCAAAACTTTAGCCATTTAGCGCAGAGCGTAAAGTCCTGAAGAATTTTTTTCCATAACACTATATGATCTTCCAAACTAAATTTTTATCATTTTTAAGTCCTAGAAATTTAGTTTTCCAAACTTGATTTAATACACTGCTGTCTGTTATTATATAGGGGTTAATTTTTATCTGACTTGTTTTGTAGTGAATGAAATGAAATTACATTTCCTAGGATATTTGTAAATCCTAAATTGCGGTCATCCAAAAACGTTTTGTGACAGATGATAAAATATCTTAGTTTCGCCTAAAACAATCCATGCAATGCTCCAAGATAACACTGGACAACATGTTAGTGTTGTAAAAATATTGTTATCTTGCAACTGAACTCATGTTCCATCATAGACCGTGTTTTAAGTACCAGTAATGTTGAAGTCTTTTTTGTAATCATTATCTAGGTATACACTTCAGCAAAAGAATATTGTGTGAATTCTGATACTTCTTTAAGCACAACGCATTAGGAAATTGGAAATCTCTTCTGGGTCTTTACCTAATGCTCAAAGGGTTTTATATTACAAATCCCATATACTTCTACAAGTACGGCAAGTGATTTGTCATGCTAATGATAGAGAACTATTTTTATATTATTTTAAAATTTAGATTGCTTTTACCCACTAAATCAAGCAGAATGAAATAAAATAATAGCAAATGCCTTTTAATGTAAACCACAAACATGCATTTTAAACTGGTTTCTATTTTATTTAAAAAATATAGGCTATACCATGTGTCCCAAAAACCCATCCTCCTGGTATTTCGAATGGTGATGATTAAAAAAATCATTTTATTTCGTTCTTCACCCCCCCCCCTCCCCCTTTCATTTATATCTAGTAGGCGCAGAAGCTTTTAAATGTTGACCACCTTTCATTATACAAGTTTTAATAGTTGAATATTTTGGGTTTTTAGAATTTTGACACGTCAAAAGTTGTCTTTTGTAGTCATTAAAACTTCCGCATAAGATAATGTGGTTGTCTGCAGCTGTTAAAAAGATAGCATGGGGCGGACTTTTGGGTCACCCGTTATAAGGAGGCCCAGATAGAGTCATCCATAGGAAATGCAAAGCATAGACCAAAACATTTTTACGGGGGCTATTTAATTGTGTTTGCCAGGGGAAGGGGATGTGTGATATGGAGTACCAGATGGGTACTTTCACCAGGTATGGCAGGTACACGGCCATCACCTAGAAATTTTTGCAAAATTACACTTACACTTGAGAAAAATGAATATGTAAAAGCTAAAACATTTCAATTTATCTTTGAAAAATGAATTAATGCATTATAAACTTAAAATTTTATTGATTTTTTCTGTTTAATATATAATATCTTAAAATCATCAAACCTATAAGGTTTATGGTAAAAAATATAGGCCTATTTATTAAAACTTGTTAACCTTACTGTATTTATTAGTAAAAAAATAATAACTAAATAAATTAGTTTTTTTCTTTCCTTTTTTAATAAAGCAATAGGCAGTGTGATGTGGTTTAACTTTGTAAGTTTGTAGCTCACATTTTATTTAAAATTTACTCTTCACACCTAAATTTCTCAACAAAGTTGTTAAGGATTTTTATTAAAATTTTGTGATTTATTATGATTAATGCTAAATAAACGATGACCACCCACATCTCCGAAAAAAATTTTTTTCATAAGTTATAGAGCAAGAAAATGTTTTACAAATCAATTTCGTTGATTAAAAAAAAAAAAAAAAAAAAAAAAAAAAAAAAAAAAAAAAAAAAAAAACGGTTAGTTTGAAATTTTACTTATCACCATTAAATCAAGCTCAAAAAACTAAATAATCCAGTACTTTAAATTATTTATATACATCAAGTGGGTTCCCGAGAAATGAATTTATTTAAAGATGAATCAACAGTCGTGTTTTAGAATTATTACTTGAGTCAACGTTGCTGTATTTGTATAAAGCTGAGTCAACAATCGTGTTTTAACATTACTTGAGTCAACGTTGCTGTATTTGTATAAAGCTGAGTCAACAATCGTGTTTTAACATTACTTGAGTCAACGTTGCTGTATTTGTATAAAGCTGAGTCAACAATCGTGTTTTGGAATTACTGAGTCAACGTTGCTGTATTTATATGAATTTGAGTCAACAAATAAGTCTGAGAGGGCACCTGAGTCAATAACACTGTTATTTATAAGTTTTTGAGTCATGTTGAGTCAATAATCTCCCAGGGACTTATATATATATATATATATATATATATATAATATATATATATTATCCCTTGATTACGTTTATGTTATTACAGTATTCTACACGTATTTTTGTATTACTTAAAGCAACACAGTGACTTTGCTGTGTAACATGAATTTGTCTTGTAAAGCCAGCAACCTTCACAGAATAAACGACCCCCTTAACTGTTAAGCTTTACGTTTAATCAAGAACAGTTTTTTATTCTCTAGTATCTTAATTTTTATGTTTCAGCCTTTTTAGTTCACCAATGAAACCCAGAGCAATTTTCACAAGGAAAAATCAATAGTATATAAAGAAAAAGGTTCAATTTATCAATTTAAATAACCATTATAATAACGTTTATTTTTATGCAAAATTTTCATGTGGTTGAATGTTTAGCCGACGTTATTCACAGCCATATTCAGTTCTATAATGTTATTGTTAAATTGAAAAATAATTTACATACATGTATCATTTGGTAATGGTGGTGTGGTTATTGTGTGTATGGTTATACTGTAGGTGATTATAGAATTTGTGTACTTTTATAGTCTAAGATATGTTAGTATTACAGTATCTTAGGTTAATTATAACAGTTGTTACAGGTTAATTACTGTACACGCTAAAATAGAAAGAATGAAAAAGTCATTCTTTGTTCAGAGTGAATGCGTGTTCATTCCAAAAGAATGAAAAGTAACTCGTGAAAGAACGGAAAACCTCCACTCTTTCTAAAGAGTGAAAATATCCACTATTTAAATAAATGGATTTTCACTTTTCAATAGATGGTTTCTCAGTCACTCTATCAAAGAGTGATTTCTTACAGAATCAGAAGACCGCCATCTTTAACGGGTCCGGGACAATTTATATGCGTTATTTATATTAAGTATTGGGAAACGTTTTGTGTGTTTGCATGGCTATGGCTAAAACTTCAAGTCAGCTCTGAAATCATCATCGAAAGCATTCACCTCCAAAAAAATCTTCCTCCTCGGCATTGGTGTCACGTCACGACGGTGTCTCTTTCCAGAAGCTTTCCCTCCTCAATAGTTAGCAAGCACAGCACAACTAGGTAAGTTTAGATGAAGTAATTTAGTTCTATATGCAAACATACTCTATTATCAACAGGATATTGTGTACTTAGTATACAAGACTGAGAATCACTTATAATGAAGACAAAGCCACCTTACCTTTGTACACTTTGTCTTGTAGGTTATCATCGAGGTTCAGTTCAGTAGGTTTTAATAGAATAATATTGACATAAATAACAAAATAAAGGACAAATTTTAACTAAGTTAATGAAGCCTAAAACATTATCAAAGAACAACACAAATAAACTAGCTAAGTTTATTTTGTATGTGTACCTATTTTGAGTAATTGTGAGAAGACTTCATTTGTTAGGTTAGGTTAGCCTAAAATGATTTGACACAAGTGCTGCCAAATACGAATCAGAAATGTACTTTTTATTTAGTCTATGGAGGAAATGAGTTATGCGTTTTCAATTTTTCTTAAAACTATTGATTTTGTTGTTATAGCCTTAACATCGCGGTCCACAAAAGTGATGGAGGTTTACTGTTGGACTGTTATTATAATCCATTTCTTACCTCAATTTATCTTTGATGAATCTATTGTTTTCATCGCATAATTTTAATCACTAAATTGAAATTTTAACATCGATAATAATGGTGGAGGAGGATAACTAAGTTCCGCAATTAATGGATGGCTATTCTAGGCCTTATAATAAAATTTTTTTTATTTTGTTAATTTTCTGTAAACTTTACCATGGATGGTATTACAACTGTTGGGTAATCACAATAAAGAGATCTTAGTTTTGAATGATTGGGCTGTATAGCCTAGCCTAGTAAGTTCACCTGATGATGTGGTAGGTAATACCAAACTAGCACGCCTAGTGATAGGTAAATTATTCACCAGTAGGCCTATAGGTGTAGCTGGTTAAATAATTGGATAAAAGTTAGTCTAGTAAAACTAAGGTGCCATTCAGTAAGCTTCCTACGTGTGATTCAGTCAGCCGTATGCATATACAGAGGCATAACCTTTGGAGAGTATAAATCGAGTCATTTGATAACTCTATCTTAACGTAGGCCTAACATATTATCCAAACTTCGATATCTCACATAAATCATAGCCTAAGAGAGTGTAGTAAAACTTAGGGTGCAGTTTATGATGCGTCCTACTTTAATTTAACCCTCTGAGCATTATTCGGCCGAAACTTCATTATCCGACTCCGCGGTTATTATCGATGTGAAAAATTCGATATTGCCATTATTCGATACTTGTAATCGTTTGAGTTAAGATATGTGTAACACAATCAATCATATGATAGGTTATTTACAATAACACAAATGTATCATAACAATAATCTAACCGTAAACCTTGTCACTTTTATTGACAGTGATGTTTATAGCAACAAAATGAATAGTGTTTGGAAACATTTAAAATGCATATTCTTTAATACAATAGCAAAATAATACCATTCTGATTCGTATTGGCAGCATTTGTGTGACGCCATTTTAGGTCTAACATAGTCTGCTTCTTCTAACAATAATTAAGATACACAAACTTGGGTAGTTTATTTTGAGTTGTTCTTTGATAATGTTGTAGGTTATGTTAGCTTAAAATTTGTTTTTGTTATTTACTTGTTTGCATTACATTTGTTTTATAGTTAAAAGGTATGTTTAATTATATTTGAACAAAACTAAATCAGGTGATGAAATCGTATTCGTATGGTGTAATTATATTATCGATAAATATTATCGCAATATCGCCATTACCACATCGATAATAACCGCGGAGTCGGTGGATTCGGACGGAGTTTTGCCCATTATTATTTTGCCTTATCGATATCGGGGAATATCCGATTTATATCGTTCCTTAGCACTTGTTGGATGAAAGGCGAAGCACGATATATCGTTTCTTAGCATTTCTCGGGGGAAAAGTCGAGTAACAATATGTCGTTCATAGCACCGAAAGGGTTAAATATACAGCAACTCCCATTTAGGCCTATAAATCATTTTTTATATCCTTACCATAGTTGTTGATTATGGTAACAGCCATTTGAAATTCGCTGAATAAACAGTTCTGCCGCGAAAATACTTTTAAATAGCCTATTATTATGATTTTAGGCATAAAAGCACAAGTAGTAAAATCGGACACAAAATATTATTAACAATTTCATCCTGTCATTTATTAAAAAACTGGCACTTAAGAATTCTTGGCTAGGCCTATGCTCTTATATTTCCCTTGTCTAGAATAAAATTGTGTTAGATTAATTCAGATACCAGGTTGTTACAATTAGTAGTGTGCTGTGTATTGTTTATTCAGGGCCCCGCTTAATCATGCTACTTGACCGTCTTGTCAGCCGAGCCATGTGAAGTCTTGCGTCAACACCTGTGATATCTTCGTGATGCCATCTGAGGTCTTTCATGGATCTTCACAGGTTTTTGTCAGAAGGTATTTAGCCTTTATGTTTTGTAAAGATATATTTTTTGTACCGCTATAAAGGGTGTTGGTCTCTTTAATGGAAATTATTATGATGTAGTTTTATTGGGAAGATGTTACACCCTTGGAATTTATAATTTTCCAATTGTCATGAAAAAATATTGGTTCAACATATGTTACCACTTTGTAAAATTTGTTTGCTTGCTTAGTTCTGGAGTAAGTCCACACACAGTAGTTTTATATTTGTTAATTTATGCAGTATACCACTGGTCTGCTTCTTTTCTAAAGATTTATACAAATCTGTTAATAAATTATTAACTACAAAAAGATTTTTAGTATGTTTTTTAGTGAAGATTTTTCAGGAAATGTTTGGCTAGAGTGTCATGTTTATGTATTTTGTCAAATGACTCACCGTGTAACACCATGTCCTATAAAGTGTAGTATCAAAAGTTACCCCAGATGAGTCCCTACTTTCAAAAGCCATGTGATTCAAAAGTAATTTAAAAGTACGGTGGTTGTTAGAAGAATTAGGCCTATGTCATTTTGTCCGACCGTTAAACTTAATGTTACAGTCCTCATTTTGTTTTTTGTAGTTTTTGTCACACTCATTGAAATTAAATATTGGAGTGTAGCCTAACTTATACAGTGTAAGTCAAGTAGGGTTGTGCGAATATTCGAACTTCGAATAATTTTGAATAGAATATTGCGATAATTCATTCAATTCGAAATTCCAGAAATATTTGAAGTTCGAACCGAATAGATGATTCGTTCGAATAGCTCGCCGGTGACCCGAAAACGCTAATGATGCTCACGGCTAGTTGTAATTTTTTAAACAAACGTTTGAATGAACAAATCAGCTTATAGTGTAAAGCAGAAATATTATTTAAATGCAATGAATGGATCAACAATTATTAACATGTTTATTGACAAAAACGAACCAGTAACAGTAGTTCTGAGTTTCCAGTGTTGCCACGCGTCGACCAGTAGTGCAATACTCAAAATTATAAAATGATTGCATTTTTTTTTTTTTTTTTTTTTTGTATAAAGAAGGGTTTACTTAATCTTTGTTATAGTATTGCTATCTTTTGCTAGCTACAACTTTGTATAGTCAATCTACAAATTAACATTGACTAAAAGTTGATACTTCGCGCATGTTGTAATCCGGCGGTGGATAGGGCTATATTGTGAATCAAAACTTTACATACTCTGTGTCAGTCAAGCCAAGTCAGGACGGACTAAAAATTCAAATGGACGCTCGCATTTATTTTATCTCATTTGCTGTGTCTTGACTTGTTTTACTTCTCGGCGGTTTGGCAGTAATGTTTAGTTTTTTATTGTTGTAACTAAATTATTGTGGTTGTGTTGTGATTTTAGGAAAAATAAGTTGGCTGCTAAACCTTAAGTAACCTTTAGTGATTTTATCCACATATCTTGGAAAAAACACTTTATTCTGACCCAATAATGTGGAATACAGTTTGTTTGTGAAATGCTCATATTTTAAATTCTACATACCTTAATTTCATTGTCAATCTCAGTTAAAATAAATGATAAAAGAAATTTCAACATTAGGCTACTATTCGATTCAAAACCAAAAATCACTATTTGCACACCTCTAAAGCCAAGTCATCTAACCTGGCCTCAGATTGCGAAATAACCCATTTGATCACCGACTTAATTTTCAACCGTTGAAATAGACACGGCTGGACACGGATAACTGGTTCCCAAATACAATCGCTAAAATATTTTATTTCAAAGCCGATTTCCTGACAATTCCGTTTCAGACGCCTTTTGAAATATTGAGATCGTGTACAGTTGGAATTTGTTTCTAATTAATATTGCTCCTCTAATTAAAATTGTTTTTCCTCCACATAAAGAAGATTAACTTATATAGGTATTTTTTTTTCAGGATTTGGGCGAAGACCTGCGGACTCCACACATCTTCCTTTTATTTCTACTGACTCACAGCAACTGAAGATGAGTGCATCTAATGGCTGAAGAATCATGAAGACTTTGGAATAGTGTTTGGTTTTAGTGTCAAGAAGTTCTGTGCAGTGATTTAGTATGGAATTTTTCCAGTCTAACTCATATTGTGTTAAGTGTAATTTTATTGGATTAATGAAGGCCTACCAGCGATATAAGGTAACCATATGTAAGGTATGAAAACTTGAAATTCATTAGGCTCATAGGAAATATTGTTAGGCCTATTAAATTAGGGCTTAGAAGTTCAAATCCCATAAAGTTATTGTAAATTTGCCATCCATAGAATAATTTTGGATACACATGTGCAAGTTATTCAAAATGAAAAGTAAGCAGTAACCTACATTTCGTCGTTGTGCCGCCATTACCGCTTAAGTGACAATTTTTTCCCAAATTGAGTTTTGCATAGGCCTATGGTATTTTTGAAGGAGACGCATCAGTTGGTACGGTAGAAGTTCACGTTATCACCACAGGAAGTGCTCCAGTCGCGTGAAAGCAATAAGGTCTAAGTGAATAGTTCGCGCAGCACCGCCTATCTGAACAGCACAGATCAGTTTCAGCTTGTATGCAGTCATGCAGCATGAAGTCCTCTGTTTTTAACCTAACTATTCATAACTTACGACATGTAGAGCTTCAATTTTCTTTTTAAATAAACTGTTTGAGGACTAAGAGTTATTAAAGTTGAGTTTAGATTACTGTAATCAGCGCTGTAAATATGAATTTAAATCTCATGTCCTTTCAGAGGCACTTAGGCGGTATTGCAAGGATCACTTAGGTGATCCTGCCGGTTGCTTACTGTTGCTGCAAATTAGTTTTTCCTTCCTCCGTAAACTTTGGAATTGGTCAGTTAGGCGGTAATGCTGGCGCAACGACGATTTGTTCTGTAAGTGCCAATCTGGTGGAATTCCCCTAACTATTTTTGAGCCGCCACTGACAATCGGCAAAATTAGGCTAATTTTGCAGTCATCTAAATTTTTTCAAATTTTCTAATTAAAAAATAATGGGAATTGTAAATTGTAACTAATGATGACAGGGAAACCTATTTTTTCAGGATTTCTTCATGGTCAAATTTTCCCTGATGGCTAAATTGAATTTTTTAAATTATAATTTTCTGGTCAAATTGAATGGGCGAATTTTCCTTAATTTATTTTCTTATAAGATATTACAGTGAACAGTAGCCTACGGTAATTATTTAAAACCGTTTACATTGATTAGTAGGCCTACATATTACCAATTTAATAATGATTGTCTTTAGCCAATGAAATAGTAGTTTTCATCACAGGTCTTGAAAGTGACTTATTGCGGGAGAGAATTTCATTTACGACCGAGGCAAAGCTGAGGGTGGTTGGAAAAGGCTAGGCTATCGAGCCCCGTAATGGCACTTTGGAGACTTAGTATTGAACATTATTTTTCATTACAATATCTAATAACTTTTAAACAACATGAATTATTTTGTTCATTCCACTTAGTACAAGAAAAAAACTGAACTCATAACGCTGAGTTTCCGTGCTTATGTCAAGGTACATACGCGCGGAAACAATGTAACAACTGATCAGCCTAAGTAACAGCTGATCGGTCTGCACCCAAAATCCATAACGGTTACTTTCCGTGCACCTCAAATGCAAGAAAGTTAATGTTAGATAATTTTGCCGAGCAGAAGTGGGAAAAACTGATTTTCTTAGCCTCATTTTATGTTTAGAAAGCGTACTTAGAAAGTGTGTAGAGTAATGAAATATTAGTTTTCATCAATAGGATGGAAGTGGCTTTTTTTTGCGCAATCGTGTTTTACGAGCCAGGCGAAGCCAAAGTCGGAAATAGCGATCAAGCACAGAATAAACACTTCCCGTCCGAGTGATGAACAATGTTTTTCATCATACTGCAAAAATATAAATGGATAACCAATTTAAAAATAAATTAGGCTTGATTAAAATTCATTATCTGATTACCTTTATTATTGACTTTCATCTTAATTTAAATATTCCTTATAAACAACTGACTTATACGTAGCATGAAGACATGTCAAAAT
>JAQYXR010001049.1:0-43631 GCA_030545055.2 Neoaliturus tenellus
GTCCCAATGCCGGACTATCCAAAACGATAGTCCCCATGTTGGACTATTCAAAACGATAGTCCCCATGCCGGACTATCCAAAACGATAGTCCCCATGCCGGACTATCCAAAACGATAGTCCCAATGCCGGACTATCCAAAACGATAGTCCCCATGCCGGACTATCCAAAACGATAGTCCCAATGCCGTACTATCCAAAACGATAGTCCCCATGCCGGACTATCCAAAACGATCGTCCCAATGACGGACTATCCAAAACGATAGTCCCAATGCCGGACTACCCAAAACGATAGTCCCAATGCCGGACTATCCAAAACGATAGCCCCCCTGCCGGACTATCCAAAACGATAGTCCCCATGTCAGACTATCCAAAACGATTGTCAACATGCCGGACTATCCAAAACGATAGTCTCTATGCCGGACTATCCAAAACGATAGTACCATGCCGGACTATCCAAAACGATAGTCCCCATGCCGGACTATTTAAAACGATAAACCCCATGCCGGACTATCCAAAACGATAGTCCCAATGCCGGACTATCCAAAACGATAGTCCCCATCCCGGACTATCCAAAACGATAGTCCCCAAGCCGGATTATCCAAAACGATAGTCCCCATGCCGGACTATCCAAAACGATAGACCCAATGCCGGACTATCTAAAACGATAGTCCCCATGCCGGACTATCCAAAACGATAGTCCCAATGCCGGACTATCCAAAACGCTAATCCCAATGCCGGACTATCCAAAACGATAGTCCCCATGCCAGACTATTAAAAACGATAGTCCCCATGCCGGACTATCCAAAACAATAGTCCCCATGCCGGACTATCCAAAACGATAGTCCCCATGCCGGACTATCCAAAACGATAGTCCCCATGCCTGACTATCCAAAACGATAGTCCACATGCCGGACTATCCAAAACGATAGTCCCCATGCCGGACTATCCAAAACGATAGTCCCCATGCCGGACTATCCTAAACGATAGTCAACATGCCGGACTATCCAAACGATAGTCCCAATGCCGGTCTAAAAAAACGATAGTCCCATGTTGGACTATCCAAAACGATAGTCCTCATGCCGGACTATCCAAAACGATAGTCCCTATGCCGGACTATCCAAAACGATAGTCCCCATGCCGGACTATCCAAAACGATAGTCCCCATGCCGGACTATCCAAAACGATAGTCCCATGCCGGACTATATAAAACGATAGTCCCAATGCCGGACTATCCAAAACGATAGTCTTCATGTCGGACTATCCAAAACGTTAGTCCCCATGTCGGACTATCCAAAACGATAGTCACCATTTCGGACTATCTAAAACGATAGTCCTTATGCCGGACTATCTAAAACGATAGTCCCCATGCCGGACTATCCAAAACGATAGTCCTTATGCCGGACTATCGAAAACGATAGTCCCTATGCCGGACTATCCAAAACGATAGTTCCAATGCCGGACTATCCAAAACGATAGTCCCCATGCCGGACTATCCAAAACGATAGTCCACATGCCGGACTATCCAAAACGATAGTCCCCATGCCGGACTATCCAAAACGATAGTCCCAGTGCCGGACTATCCAAAACGATAGTCCCCATGTCGGACTATCAAAAACGATAGTCCCCACGCCGGACTATCCAAAACGATAGTCCACATGCCGGACTATCCAAAACGATAGTCAACATGCCGGACTATCCAAAACGATAGTCCCCATGCCGGACTATCCAAAACGATAGTCCCCATGTCGGACTATCCAAAACGATAGTCCCCATGTCGGACTATCCAAAACGATAGTCCCCATGTCGGACTATCCAAAACGATAGTCAACATGCCGGACTATCCAAAACGATAGTCCCCATGCCGGACTATCCAAGACGATAGTCCCCATGCCGGACTATCCAAAACGATAGTCAACATGCCGGACTATCCAAAACGATAGTCCCCATGCCAGACTATCCAAAACGATAGTCCCCATGTCGGACTATCCAAAACGATAGTCCCCATGTCGGACTATCCAAAACGATAGTCCCCATGACGGACTATCCAAAACGATAGTCCCCATGCCGGACTATACAAAACGATAGTCCCCATGCCGGACTATCCAAGACGATAGTCCCCATGCCGGACTATCCAAAACGATAGTCAACATGCCGGACTATCCAAAACGATAGTCCCCATGTCGGACTATCCAAAACGATAGTCCCCATGTCGGACTATCCAAAACGATAGTCCCCATGCCAGACTATCCAAAACAGTAGTCCCCATGCCGGACTATCCAAAACAATAGTCAACATGCCGGACTATCCAAAACGATAGTCAACATGCCGGACTATCCAAAACGATAGTCACCATGCCGGACCATCCAAAACGATAGTCCCATGCCGGACTATCCAAAACGATAGTCCCCATGCCGGACTATCCAGAACGATAGTCCCCATGCCGGACTATCCAAAACGATAGTCCCCATGTCGGACAATCCAAAACGATAGTCCCCATGCCAGACTATTCAAAACGATAGTCCCCCATGCCAGACTATCCAAAACGATAGTCCCCATGTCGGACTATCCAAAACGATAGTCCCCATGCCGGACTATCCAAAACGATAGTCCCCATGCCAGACTATGCAAAACGATATTTTCTATGCCGGACTATCCAAAACGATAGTCCCCATGCCGGACTATCCAAAACGATAGTCCCCATGCCGGACTATCCTAAGCGATAGTCAACATGACGGACTATCCAAAACGATAGTCCCAATGCCAGACTATCCCAAACGATAGTCCCCATGTTGGACTATTCAAAACGATAGTCCCCATGCCGGACTATCCAAAACGATAGTCCCCATGCCGGACTATCCAAAACGATAGTCCCAATGCCGGACTATCCAAAACGATAGTCCCCATGCCGGACTATCCAAAACGATAGTCCCAATGCCGGACTATCCAAAACGATAGTCCCCATGCCGGACTATATAAAACGATAGTCCCAATGCCGGACTATCCAAAACGATAGTCTTCATGTCGGACTAACCAAAAAGATAGTCCCCATGCCGGACTATCCAAAACGATCGTCCCAATGACGGACTATCCAAAACGATCGTCCCAATGACGGACTATCCAAAACGATAGTCCCAATGCCGGACTATCCAAAACGATAGTCCCAATGCCGGACTATCCAAAACGATAGCCCCCTGCCGGACTATCCAAAACGATAGTCCCCATGTCAGACTATCCAAAACGATAGTACCATGCCGGACTATCCAAAACGATAGTCCCCATGCCGGACTATCTAAAACGATAGTCCCCATGCCGGACTATCCAAAACATTAGTCCCAATGCCGGACTATCCAAAACGATAGTCCCCATCCCGGACTATCAAAAACGATAGTCCCCATGCCGGACTATCCAAAACGATAGTCCCCATGCCGGACTATCCAAACCGATAGACCCAATGCCGGACTATCCAAAACGATAGTCCCTATGCCGGACTATCCAAAACGATAGTCCCCATGCCGGAATATCCAAAACGATAATCCCAATGCCGGACTATCCAAAACGATAGTCCCCATGCCACACTATTAAAAACGAAAGTCCCCATGCCGGACTATCCAAAACGATAGTCCCCATGCCGGACTATCCAAAACGATAGTCCCCATGCCGGACTATCCAAAACGATAGTCCCCATGCCTGACTATCCAAAACGATAGTCCACATGCCGGACTATCTAAAACGATAGTCCACATGCCGGACTATCCAAAACGATAGTCCCCATGCCGGACTATATAAAACGATAGTCCCAATGCCGGACTATCCAAAACGATAGTCTTCATGTCGGACTAACCAAAAAGATAGTCCCCATGCCGGACTATCCAAAACGATCGTCCCAATGACGGACTATCCAAAACGATAGTCCCAATGCCGGACTATCCAAAACGATAGTCCCAATGCCGGACTATCCAAAACGATAGCCCCCCTGCCGGACTATCCAAAACGATAGTCCCCATGTCAGACTATCCAAATAATAGTCCCCATGCCGGACTATCCAAACCGATAGACCCAATGCCGGACTATCCAAAACGATAGTCCCTATGCCGGACTATCCAAAACGATAGTCCCCATGCCGGACTATCCAAAACGATAATCCCAATGCCGGACTATCCAAAACGATAGTCCCCATGCCACACTATTAAAAACGATAGTCCCCATGCCGGACTATCCAAAACGATAGTCCCCATGCCGGACTATCCAAACCGATAGACCCAATGCCGGACTATCCAAAACGATAGTCCCTATGCCGGACTATCCAAAACGATAGTCCCCATGCCGGACTATCCAAAACGATAATCCCAATGCCGGACTATCCAAAACGATAGTCCCCATGCCACACTATTAAAAACGATAGTCCCCATGCCGGACTATCCAAAACGATAGTCCCTATGTCAGACTATCCAAAACGATAGTACCATGCCGGACTATCCAAAACGATAGTCCCCATGCCGGACTATCTAAAACGATAGTCCCCATGCCGGACTATCCAAAACGATAGTCCCAATGCCGGACTATCCAAAACGATAGTCCCCATCCCGGACTATCAAAAACGATAGTCCCCATGCCGGACTATCCAAAACGATAGTCCCCATGCCGGACTATCCAAACCGATAGACCCAATGCCGGACTATCCAAAACGATAGTCCCTATGCCGGACTATCCAAAACGATAGTCCCCATGCCGGACTATCCAAAACGATAATCCCAATGCCGGACTATCCAAAACGATAGTCCCCATGCCACACTATTAAAAACGATAGTCCCCATGCCTGACTATCCAAAACGATAGTCCCCATGCCTGACTATCCAAAACGATAGTCCCCATGCAGGACTATCCAAAACGATAGTCCTTGTGCCTGACTATCAAAAACGATAGTCCCCATGCCGGACTATCCAAAACGATAGTCCCAATGCTGGACTATCCAAAACGATAGTCCTTATGCCGGACTATCCAAAACGATAGTCCCAATGCCGGACTATCAAAATGATAGTCCCTATGCCGGACTATCCAAAACAATAGTCCCCATGCCGGACTATCCAAAACGATAGTCCCAATGCTGGACTATCCAAAACGATAGTCCCAATGCCGGACTATCCAAAATGATAGTCCCCATGCCGGACTATCCAAAACAATAGTCCCCATGCCGGACTATCCAAAACGATCGTCCCAATGCCGGACTATCCAAAATGATAGTCCCAATGCCGAACTATCCAAAACAATAGTCCCCCTGCCGGACTATCCAAAACGATAGTCCCCATGTCAGACAATCCAAAACGATTGTCCCCATGCCGGACTATCCAAAACGATAGTCCCGATGTCGGACTATCCAAAACGATAGTCCAAATGCCGGACTATCCAAAACGATAGTCTCCATGCCGGACTATCCAAAACGATAGTCCCAATGCCGGACTATCCAAAACGATAGTCCCATGCCGGACCTTCAAAACGATAGTCCCCAAGCAGGACTATTCAAAACGATAGTCCCAATGCCGGACTATCCAAAACGATAGTCCCCATGCCGGACTATCCAAAACGATAGTCCCCATGCCGGACTATCCAAAACGATAGTCCACATGCCGGACTATCAAAAACGATAGTCCCCATGCCGGACTATCCAAAACGATAGTCCCCATGCCGGACTATCCAAAACGATAGTCCCCATGCCGGACTATCCAAAACGATAGTCCCTATTCCGGACTATCCAAAACGATAGTCCCAATGCTGGACTTTCCAAAACGATAGTCCTTATGCCGGACTAATAAAAACGATAGTCCCCATGCCGGACTATCCAAAACGATAGTCCCTATGCCGGACAATCCAAAACGATAGTCCCCATGCCGGACTATCCAAAACGATAGTCCCCATGCCGGACTATCTAAAACGATAGTCCCCATGCCGGACTATCAAAAACGATAGTCCCCATGCCGGACTATCCAAAACGATAGTCCCCATGTCGGACTATCCAAAACGATAGTCACCATTTCGGACTATCTAAAACGATAGTCCTTATGCCGGACTATCTAAAACGATAGTCCCCATGCCGGACTATCCAAAACGATAGTCCTTATGCCGGACTATCGAAAACGATAGTCCCTATGCCGGACTATCCAAAACGATAGTTCCAATGCCGGACTATCCAAAACGATAGTCCCCATGCCGGACTATCCAAAACGATAGTCCCCATGCCGGACTATCCAAAACGATAGTCCCCATGCCGGACTATCCAAAACGATAGTCCCCATGCCGGACTATCCAAAACGATAGTCCCCATGTCGGACTATCAAAAACGATAGTCCCCACGCCGGACTATCCAAAACGATAGTCCGCATGCCGGACTATCCAAAACGATAGTACTTATGCCGGACTATCTAAAACGATAGTCCCCATGCCGGACTATCCAAAACGATAGTCCCCATGTCGGACTATCCAAAACGATAGTCCCCATGTCGGACTATCCAAAACGATAGTCCCCATGCCGGACTATCCAAAACGATAGTCCCCATGCCGGACTATCCAAAACGATAGTCCCCATGTCGGACTATCCAAAACGATAGTCCCCATGACGGACTATCCAAAAACGATAGTCCCCATGCCGGACTATACAAAACGATAGTCCCCATGCCGGACTATCCAAGACGATAGTCCCCATGCCGACTATCCAAAACGATAGTCAACATGCCGGACTATCCAAAACGATAGTCCCCATGTCGGACTATCCAAAACGATAGTCCCCATGTCGGACTATCCAAAACGATAGTCCCCATGCCAGACTATCCAAAACGGTAGTCCCCATGCCGGACTATCCAAAACAATAGTCAACATGCCGGACTATCCAAAACGATAGTCAACATGCCGGATTATCCAAAACGATAGTCACCATGCCGGACCATCCAAAACGATAGTCCCATGCCGGACTATCTAAAACGATAGTCCCCATGCCGGACTATCCACAACGATAGTCCCCATGCCGGACTATCCAAAACGATAGTCCCAATGTGGGACAATCCAAAACGATAGTCCCCATGCCAGACTATTCAAAACGATAGTCCCCATGCCAGACTATCCAAAACGATAGTCCCCATGTCGGACTATCCAAAACGATAGTCCCCATGCCGGACTATCCAAAACGATAGTCCCCATGCCAGACTATGCAAAACGATATTTTCTATGCCGGACTATCCAAAACGATAGTCCCCATGCCGGACTATCCAAAACGATAGTCCCCATGCCGGACTATCCTAAGCGATAGTCAACATGACGGACTATCCAAAACGATAGTCCCAATGCCGGACTATCCCAAACGATAGTCCCCATGTTGGACAATTCAAAACGATAGTCCCCATGCCGGACTATCCAAAACGATAGTCCCCATGCCGGACTATTCAAAACGATAGTCCCAATGCCGGACTATCCAAAACGATAGTCCCCATGCCGGACTATCCAAAACGATAGTCCCAATGCCGGACTATCCAAAACGATAGTCCCCATGCCGGACTATATAAAACGATAGTCCCAATGCCGGACTATCCAAAACGATAGTCTTCATGTCGGACTAACCAAAAAGATAGTCCCCATGCCGGACTATCCAAAACGATCGTCCCAATGACGGACTATCCAAAACGATAGTCCCAATGCCGGACTATCCAAAACGATAGTCCCAATGCCGGACTATCCAAAACGATAGCCCCCCTGCCGGACTATCCAAAACGATAGTCCCCATGTCAGACTATCCAAAACGATAGTACCATGCCGGACTATCCAAAACGATAGTCCCCATGCCGGACTATCCAAAACGATAGTCCCCATGCCGGACTATCTAAAACGATAGTCCCCATGCCGGACTATCAAAAACGATAGTCCCCATGCCGGACTATCCAAAACGATAGTCCCCATGTCGGACTATCCAAAACGATAGTCACCATTTCGGACTATCTAAAACGATAGTCCTTATGCCGGACTATCTAAAACGATAGTCCCCATGCCGGACTATCCAAAACGATAGTCCTTATGCCGGACTATCGAAAACGATAGTCCCTATGCCGGACTATCCAAAACGATAGTTCCAATGCCGGACTATCCAAAACGATAGTCCCCATGCCGGACTATCCAAAACGATAGTCCCCATGCCGGACTATCCAAAACGATAGTCCCCATGCCGGACTATCCAAAACGATAGTCCCCATGCCGGACTATCCAAAACGATAGTCCCCATGTCGGACTATCAAAAACGATAGTCCCCACGCCGGACTATCCAAAACGATAGTCCGCATGCCGGACTATCCAAAACGATAGTACTTATGCCGGACTATCTAAAACGATAGTCCCCATGCCGGACTATCCAAAACGATAGTCCCCATGTCGGACTATCCAAAACGATAGTCCCCATGTCGGACTATCCAAAACGATAGTCCCCATGCCGGACTATCCAAAACGATAGTCCCCATGCCGGACTATCCAAAACGATAGTCCCATGTCGGACTATCCAAAACGATAGTCCCCATGACGGACTATCCAAAACGATAGTCCCCATGCCGGACTATACAAAACGATAGTCCCCATGCCGGACTATCCAAGACGATAGTCCCCATGCCGGACTATCCAAAACGATAGTCAACATGCCGGACTATCCAAAACGATAGTCCCCATGTCGGACTATCCAAAACGATAGTCCCCATGTCGGACTATCCAAAACGATAGTCCCCATGCCAGACTATCCAAAACGGTAGTCCCCATGCCGGACTATCCAAAACAATAGTCAACATGCCGGACTATCCAAAACGATAGTCAACATGCCGGACTATCCAAAACGATAGTCACCATGCCGGACCATCCAAAACGATAGTCCCATGCCGGACTATCCAAAACGATAGTCCCCATGCCGGACTATCCACAACGATAGTCCCCATGCCGGACTATCCAAAACGATAGTCCCCATGTCGGACAATCCAAAACGATAGTCCCCATGCCAGACTATTCAAAACGATAGTCCCCATGCCAGACTATCCAAAACGATAGTCCCCATGTCGGACTATCCAAAACGATAGTCCCCATGCCGGACTATCCAAAACGATAGTCCCCATGCCAGACTATGCAAAACGATATTTTCTATGCCGGACTATCCAAAACGATAGTCCCCATGCCGGACTATCCAAAACGATAGTCCCCATGCCGGACTATCCTAAGCGATAGTCAACATGACGGACTATCCAAAACGATAGTCCCAATGCCGGACTATCCCAAACGATAGTCCCCATGTTGGACTATTCAAAACGATAGTCCCCATGCCGGACTATCCAAAACGATAGTCCCCATGCCGGACTATCCAAAACGATAGTCCCAATGCCGGACTATCCAAAACGATAGTCCCCATGCCGGACTATCCAAAACGATAGTCCCAATGCCGGACTATCCAAAACGATAGTCCCCATGCCGGACTATATAAAACGATAGTCCCAATGCCGGACTATCCAAAACGATAGTCTTCATGTCGGACTAACCAAAAAGATAGTCCCCATGCCGGACTATCCAAAACGATCGTCCCAATGACGGACTATCCAAAACGATAGTCCCAATGCCGGACTATCCAAAACGATAGTCCCAATGCCGGACTATCCAAAACGATAGCCCCCCTGCCGGACTATCCAAAACGATAGTCCCCATGTCAGACTATCCAAAACGATAGTACCATGCCGGACTATCCAAAACGATAGTCCCCATGCCGGACTATCTAAAACGATAGTCCCCATGCCGGACTATCCAAAACATTAGTCCCAATGCCGGACTATCCAAAACGATAGTCCCCATCCCGGACTATCAAAAACGATAGTCCCCATGCCGGACTATTCAAAACGATAGTCCCCATGCCGGACTATCCAAACCGATAGACCCAATGCCGGACTATCCAAAACGATAGTCCCTATGCCGGACTATCCAAAACGATAGTCCCCATGCCGGACTATCCAAAACGATAATCCCAATGCCGGACTATCCAAAACGATAGTCCCCATGCCACACTATTAAAAACGATAGTCCCCATGCCGGACTATCCAAAACGATAGTCCCCATGCCGGACTATCCAAAACGATAGTCCCCATGCCGGACTATCCAAAACGATAGTCCCCATGCCTGACTATCCAAAACGATAGTCCACATGCCGGACTATCTAAAACGATAGTCCACATGCCGGACTATCCAAAACGATAGTCCCCATGCCGGACTATCCAAAACGATAGTCCCCATGCCGGACTATCCAAAACGATAGTCCCCATGCCGGACTATCCAAAACGATAGTCCCCATGCCGGACTATCCAAAACGATAGTCCCCATGCCGGACTATCCAAAACGATAGTCCCCATGCCGGACTATCCTAAACGGTAGTCAACATGCCGGACTATCCAAAACGATAGTCCCCATGCCGGACTATCCAAAACGATAGTCCCCATGCCGGACTATCCTAAACGATAGTCAACATGCCGGACTATAAAAAACGATAGTCCTAATGCCGGTCTACCAAAAACGATAGTCCCCATGTTGGACTATCCAAAACGATAGTCCCCATGCCGGACTATCCAAAACGATAGTCCCCATGCCGGACTATCCAAAACGATAGTCCCCATGCCGGACTATCCAAAACGATAGTCCCCATGCCGGACTATATAAAACGATAGTCCCAATGCCGGACTATCCAAAACGATAGTCTTCATGTCGGACTATCCAAAACGTTAGTCCCCATGCCGGACTATCCAAAACGATCGTCCTAATGACGGACTATCCAAAACGATAGTCCCAATGCTGGACTATCCAAAACGATAGTCCCCATGCCGGACTATCCAAGACGATAGTCCCAATGCCGGACTATCCAAAACGATAGTCCCCATGCCGGACTATCTAAAACGATAGTCCCCATGCCGGACTATCCAAAACGATAGTCCCCATGCCGGACTATCCAAAACGATAGTCAACATGCCGGACTATCCAAAACGATAGTCTCCATGCCGGACTATCCAAAACGATAGTCCACATGTTGAACTATCCAAAACGATAGTCCCCATGCCGAAATATCCAAAACGATAGTCCCAATGCCGGACTATCCAAAGCAATAGTCCTCAGTCCGGACTATCCAAAACGATAGTCCCCATATCGGACTATCAAAAATGATAGTCCCATGCCAGACTATCCAAAAGGATAGTTCCCATGCCGGACTATCCAAAACGATAGTCCCTATGCCGGACTATCCAAAATGGTAGTCCCCATGCCGGACTATCCAAAACGATAGTCAACATGCCGGACTATCCAAAACGATAGTCAACATGCCGGACTATCCAAAACGATAGTCATCATGCCGGACTATCCAAAACGAAAGTCCCATGCCGGACTATCCAAAACGATAGTCCCCATGCCGGACTATCCAAAACGATATTCCCCATGCCGGACTATTCAAAACGGTAGTCCCCATGCCGGACTATCCAAAACGATAGTCCCCATCCTGGATTATCCAAAACGATAGTCCCCATGCCGGACTATCCAAAACGATAGTCCCAATGCCGGACTATCCAAAACGATAGTCCCCATGCCGGACTATTCAAAACGGTAGTCCCCATGCCGGACTATCCAAAACGATAGTCCCCATGCCGGACTATCCAAAACGATAGTCACCATGCCGGACTATCCAAAACGATAGTCCCCATGCCGGACTATCCAAAGCGATAGTCCCCATGCCGGACTATCTAAACGATAGTCCCCATGCCGGACTATCCAAAACGATAGTCAACATGCCGGACTATCCAAAACGATAGTCCCCATGCCGGACTATCCAAAACGATAGTCACCATGCCGGACTATTCAAAACGGTAGTCCCCATGCCGGACTATCCAAAACGATAGTCCCCATCCTGGATTATCCAAAACGATAGTCCCCATGCCGGACTATCCAAAATGATAGTCCCCATGCCGGACTATCCAAAACGATAGTCCCAATGCCGGACTATCCAAAGCAATAGTCCTCATGCCGGACTATCCAAAACGATAGTCCCCATATCGGACTATCAAAAATGATAGTCCCATGCCGGACTATCCAAAACGATAGTTCCCATGCCGGACTATCAAAAACGATAGTCCCTATGCCGGACTATCCAAAACGGTAGACCCCATGCCGGACTATCCAAAACGATAGTCAACATGCCGGACTATCCAAAACGATAGTCAACATGCCGGACTATCCAAAACGATAGTCATCATGCCGGACTATCCAAAACGATAGTCCCATTCCGGACTATCCAAAACGATAGTCCCCATGCCGGACTATCCAAAACGATAGTCCCCATGCCGGACTATCCAAAACGATAGTCCCAATGCCGGACTATCCAAAACGATAGTCCCCATGCCGGACTATCCAACGTTTTGGATAGTCCGGCATTGGGACTATCGTTTTATATAGTCCGGCATGGGGACTATCGTTTTGGATAGTCCGGCATTGGGACTATCGTTTTGAATAGTCCGGCATGGGGACTATCGTTTTGGATAGTCCGGCATGGGGACTATCGTTTTGGATAGTCCACCATGGGGACTATCGTTTTGGATAGTCCGGCATGTTGACTATCGTTTAGGATAGTCCGGCATGGGGACTAGTCCGGCATTGGGACCATCGTTTTGTATAGTCCGGCATGTTGACTATCGTTTAGGATAGTCCAGCTTGGGGACTATCGTTTTGGATAGTCCGGCATGGGGACTATCGTTTTGGATAGTCCGGCATGGGGACTATCGTTTTGGATAGTCCTGCATGGGGACTATCGTTTTGGATGGTCCGGCATGGGGACTATCGTTTTGGATAGTCCGGCATGGGGACAATCGTTTTGGATAGTCTGACATGGGGACTATCATTTGGATAGTCCGGCAGGGGGGCTATCGTTTTAGATAGTCCGGCATTGGGACTATCGTTTTAGATAGTTCGTCATGGGGACTATCGTTTTGGATAGTCCGGCATGGGGACTATCGTTTTGGATAGTCCGGCATTGGGACTATCGTTTTGGATAGTAAGGCATGTTGACTATCGTTTAGGATAGTCCGGCATGGGGACTATCGTTTTGGATAGTCCGGCATGGGGACTATCATTTTGGATAGTCCGGCATGGGGACTATCGTTTTAAATAGTCCGGCATGTGGACTATCGTTTTGGATAGTCCGGCATGTGGACTATCGTTTTGGATAGTCCGGCATGTGGACTATCGTTTTGGATAGTCCGGCATAGGGACTATCGTTTTGGATAATCCGGCATGGGGACTATCGTTTTGGATAGTCCGGCATGGGGACTATCGTTTTGGATAGTCCGGCATGGGGACTATCGTTTTGGATGGTCCGGCATGGGGACTATCGTTTTGGATAGTCCGGCATGGGGACAATCGTTTTGGATAGTCTGACATGGGGACTATCGTTTTATATAGTCCGGCATGGGGACTATCTTTTTGGATAGTCCGGCATGGGGACTAAGGTTTTAGATAGTCCGGCATTAGGACTATCGTTTTGGATAGTCCGGCCTTGGGACTATCGTAATGGATAGTCCGGCATGGGGACTATCGTTTTGGATAGTCCGGCATGGGGACTATCGTTTTGGATAGTCCGGCATGGGGACTATCGTTTTGGATAGTCCGGCATGGGGACTATCATTTTGGATAGTCCGGCATGTGGACTATCGTTTTGGATAGTCCGGCATGGGGACTATCGTTTTGGATAGTCCGGCATGGGGACTATCGTTTTGGATAGTCCGGCATGGGGACTATCGTTTTGGATAGTCCGGCATGGGGACTATCGTTTTGGATAGTCCGGCATGGGGACTATCGTTTTGGATAGTCCGGCATGGGGACTATCGTTTTGGATAGTCCGGCATTGGGACTATCGTTTTGGATAGTCCGGCATGGGGACTATCGTTTTGGATAGTCCGGCATGGGGACTATCGTTTTGGATAGTCCGGCATGGGACTATCGTTTTGGATAGTCCGGCATGATGACTATCGTTTTGGATAGTCCGGCATGTTGACTATCGTTTTGGATAGTCCGGCATGTTGACTATCGTTTTGGATAGTCCGGCATGGGGTCTACCGTTTTGGATAGTCCGGCATAGGGACTATCGTTTTGGATAGTCCGGCATGGGAACTATCGTTTTGGATAGTCCGGCATGGGACTATCATTTTTGATAGTCCGATATGGGGACTATCGTTTTGGATAGTCCGGCATGAGGACTATTGCTTTGGATAGTCCGGCATTGGGACTATCGTTTTGAATAGTCCGGCATGGGGACTATCGTTTTGGATAGTTCAACATGTGGACTATCGTTTTGGATAGTCCGGCATGGAGACTATCGTTTTGGATAGTCCGGCATGTTGACTATCGTTTTGGATAGTCCGGCATGGGGACTATCGTTTAGATAGTCCGGCATGGGGACTATCGCTTTGGATAGTCCGGCATGGGGACTATCGTTTTGGATAGTCCGGCATGGTGACTATCGTTTTGGATAGTCCGGCATGGGGACTATCGTTTTGGATAGTCCGGCATGGGGACTACCGTTTTGAATAGTCCGGCATGGGGACTATCGTTTTGGATAGTCCGGCATTGGGACTATCGTTTTATATAGTCCGGCATGGGGACTATCGTATTGGATAGTCCGGCATGGGGACTATCGTTTTGGATAGTCCGGCATTGGGACTATCGTTTTGAATAGTCCGGCATGGGGACTATCGTTTTGGATAGTCCGGCATTGGGACTATCGTTTTGGATTTTCCAACATGGGGACTATCGTTTTGGATAGTCCGGCATTGGGACCATTGTTTTGGATAGTCCGGCATGTTGACTATCGTTTAGGATAGTCCGGCTTGGGGACTATCGTTTTGGATAGTCCGGCATGGGGACTATCGTTTTGGATAGTCCGGCATGGGGACTATCGTTTTGGATAGTCCGGCATGGGGACTATCATTTTGGATAGTCCGGCATGTGGACTATCGTTTTGATAGTCCGGCATGGGGACTATCGTTTTGGATAGTCCGGCATGGGGACTATCGTTTTGGATAGTCCGGCATGGGGACTATCGTTTTGGATAATCCAGGATGGGGACTATCGTTTTGGATAGTCCGGCATGGGGACTACCGTTTTGAATAGTCCGGCATGGGGAATATCGTTTTGGATAGTCCGGCATGGGGACTATCGTTTTGGATAGTCCGGCATGGGACTTTCGTTTTGGATGGTCCGGCATGATGACTATCGTTTTGGATAGTCCGGCATGTTGACTATCGTTTTGGATAGTCCGGCATGTTGACTATCGTTTTGGATAGTCCGGCATGGGGACTACCATTTTGGATAGTCCGGCATAGGGACTATCGTTTTGGATAGTCCGGCATGGGAACTATCCTTTTGGATAGTCTGGCATGGGACTATCATTTGTGATAGTCCGATATGGGGACTATCGTTTTGGATAGTCCGGACTGAGGACTATTGCTTTGGATAGTCCGGCATCCAAAGCGATAGTCCCCATGCCGGACTATCTAAAACGATAGTCCCCATGCCGGACTATCCAAAACGATAGTCAACATGCCGGACTATCCAAAACGATAGTCTCCATGCCGGACTATCCAAAACGATAGTCCACATGTTGAACTATCCAAAACGATAGTCCCCATGCCGGACTATCCAAAACGATAGTCCCAATGCCGGACTATCCAAAGCAATAGTATTCATGCCGGACTATCCAAAACGATAGTCCTCATATCGGACTATCAAAAATGATAGTCCCATGCCGGACTATCCAAAACGATAGTTCCCATGCCGGACTATCCAAAACGATAGTCCCTATGCCGGACTATCCAAAACGGTAGACCCTATGCCGGACTATCCAAAACGATAGTCAACATGCCGGACTATCCAAAACGATAGTCAACATGCCGGACTATCCAAAACGATAGTCAACATGCCGGACTATCCAAAAGATAGTCAACATGCCGGACTATCCAAAACGATAGTCATCATGCCGGACTATCCAAAACGAAAGTCCCATGCCGGACTATCCAAAACGATAGTCCCCATGCCGGACTATCCAAAACGATATTCCCCATGCCGGACTATTCAAAACGGTAGTCCCCATGCCGGACTATCCAAAACGATAGTCCCCATCCTGGATTATCCAAAACGATAGTCCCCATGCCGGACTATCCAAAACGATAGTCCCCATGCCGGACTATCCAAAACGATAGTCCCCATGCCGGACTATCAAAACGATAGTCCACATGCCGGACTATCCAAAATGATAGTCCCCATGCCGGACTATCCAAAACGATAGTCCCCATGCCGGACTATCCAAAACGATAGTCCCCATGCCGGACTATCCAAAACGATAGTCCCCATGCCGGACTATCCAAAACGATAGTCCCCAAGCCGGACTATCCTAAACGATAGTCAACATGCCGGACTATCCAAAACGATGGTCCCAATGCCGGACTATCCAAAACGATAGTCCCCATGTTGGAAAATCCAAAACGATAGTCCCAATGCCGGACTATCCAAAACGATAGTCCCCATGCCGGACTATTCAAAACGATAGTCCCAATGCCGGACTATCCAAAACGATAGTCCCCATGCCGGACTATCCAAAACGATAGTCCCCATGCCGGACTATATAAAACGATAGTCCCAATGCCGGACTATCCAAAACGATAGTCCCCATGCCGGACTATTCAAAACGGTAGTCCCCATGCCGGACTATCCAAAACGATAGTCCCCATGCCGGACTATCCAAAACGATAGTCACCATGCCGGACTATCCAAAACGATAGTCCCCATGCCGGACTATCCAAAGCGATAGTCCCCATGCCGGACTATCTAAACGATAGTCCCCATGCCGGACTATCCAAAACGATAGTCAACATGCCGGACTATCCAAAACGATAGTCTCCATGCCGGACTATCCAAAACGATAGTCCACATGTTGAACTATCCAAAACGATAGTCCCCATGCCGGACTATCCAAAACGATAGTCCCAATGCCGGACTATCCAAAGCAATAGTCCTCATGCCGGACTATCCAAAACGATAGTCCCCATATCGGACTATCAAAAATGATAGTCCCATGCCGGACTATCCAAAACGATAGTTCCCATGCCGGACTATCCAAAACGATAGTCCTAATGCCGGTCTACCAAAAACGATAGTCCCCATGTTAGACTATCCAAAACGATAGTCCCCATGCCGGACTATCCAAAACGATAGTCCCCATGCCGGACTATCCAAAACGATAGTCCCCATGCCGGACTATCCAAAACGATAGTCCCCATGCCGGACTATCCAAAACGATAGTCCCCATGCCGGACTATCCAAAACGATAGTCCCCATGCCGGACTATCCAAAACGATAGTCCCCATGCCGGACTATATAAAACGATAGTCCCAATGCCGGACTATCCAAAACGATAGTCTTCATGTCGGACTATCCAAAACGTTAGTCCCCATGCCGGACTATCCAAAACGATCGTCCTAATGACGGACTATCCAAAACGATAGTCCCAATGCTGGACTATCCAAAACGATAGTCCCCATGCCGGACTATCCAAGACGATAGTCCCAATGCCGGACTATCCAAAACGATAGTCCCCATGCCGGACTATCTAAAACGATAGTCCCCATGCCGGACTATCCAAAACGATAGTCCCAATGCCAGACTATCCAAAACGATAGTCCCCATCCCGGACTATCCAAAACGATAGTCCCCATGCCGGACTATCCAAAACGATAGTCCCCATGCCGGACTATCCAAACCGATAGACCCAATGCCGGACTATCCAAAACGATAGTCCCTATGCCGGACTATCCAAAACGATAGTCCCCATGCCGGACTATCCAAAACGATAATCCCAATGCCGGACTATCCAAAACGATAGTCCC
This sequence comes from Neoaliturus tenellus, assembly GCA_030545055.2. Classification (NCBI taxonomy): domain Eukaryota; kingdom Metazoa; phylum Arthropoda; class Insecta; order Hemiptera; family Cicadellidae; genus Neoaliturus; species Neoaliturus tenellus. The sequence continues at coordinate 17,963 of JAQYXR010001049.1, forward strand.
CATGTCACACTATTAAAAACGATAGTCCCCATGCCGGACTATCCAAAACGATAGTCCCCATGCCGGACTATCCAAAACGATAGTCCCCATGCCTGACTATCCAAAACGATAGTCCACATGCCGGACTATCTAAAACGATAGTCCACATGCCGGACTATCCAAAACGATAGTCCCCATGCCGGACTATCCAAAACCATAGTCCCCATGCCGGACTATCCAAAACGATAGTCCCCATGCCGGACTATCCAAAACGATAGTCCCCATGCCGGACTATCCAAAACGATAGTCCCCATGCCGGACTATCCAAAACGATAGTCCCCATGCCGGACTATCCTAAACGATAGTCAACATGCCGGACTATCCAAAACGATAGTCCCCATGCCGGACTATCCAAAACGATAGTCCCCATGCCGGACTATCCAAAACGATAGTCCCCATGCCGGACTATCCTAAACGATAGTCAACATGCCGGACTATAAAAAACGATAGTCCTAATGCCGGTCTACCAAAAACGATAGTCCCCATGTTGGACTATCCAAAACGATAGTCCCCATGCCGGACTATCCAAAATGATAGTCCCCATGCCGGACTATCCAAAACGATAGTACCCATGCCGGACTATCCAAAACGATAGTCCCCATGCCGGACTATCCAAAACGATAGTCCCCATGCCGGACTATCCAAAACGATAGTCCCCATGCAGGACTATCCAAAACGATAGTCCCCATGCCGGACTATCCAAAACGATAGTCCCCATGCCAGACTATTCAAAACGATAGTCCCCATGCCAGACTATCCAAAACGATAGTCCCCATGTCGGACTATCAAAAACGATAGTCCCCATGCCGGACTATCCAAAACGATAGTCCCCATGCCAGACTATGCAAAACGATATTTTCCATGCCGGACTATCTAAAACGATAGTCCCCATGTCGGACCATCCAAAACGATAGACCCATGTCGGACTATCCAAAACGATAGTCCCCATGCCGGACTATCCAAGACGATAGTCCCCATGTCGGACTATCCAAAACGATAGTAACCATGCCGGACTATCCAAAACGATAGTCCCCATGCCGGACTATCCAAAACGATAGTCCCCATGCCGGACTATCCTAAGCGATAGTCAACATGCCGGACTCTCCAAAACGATAGTCCCAATGCCGGACTATCTAAAACGATAGTCCCCATGTTGGACTTTTCAAAACGATAGTCCCCATGCCGGACTATCCAAAACGATAGTCCCCATGCCGGACTATCCAAAACGATAGTCCCCATGCCGTACTATCCAAAACGATAGTCCCAATGCCGGACTATCCAAAACGATAGTCCCCATGCCGGACTATCCAAAACGATAGTCCCAATGCCGGACTATCCAAAACGATAGTCCCCATGCCGGACTATATAAAACGATAGTCCCAATGCCGGACTATCTAAAACGATAGTCCCCATGTCAGCCTATCCAAAACAATTGTCAACATGCCGGACTATCCAAAACGATAGTCTCCATGCTGGACTATCCTAAACGATAGTAACCATGCCGGATTATCCAAAACGATAGTCCCCATGCCAGACTATCCAAAACGATAGTCCCCATGCCGGACTATCCTAAGCGATAGTCAACATGCCGGACTATCCAAAACGATAGTCCCAATGCCGGACTATCCAAAACGATAGTCCCCATGTTGGACTATTCAAAACGATAGTCCCCATGCCGGACTATCCAAAACGATAGTCCCCATGCCGGACTATCCAAAACGATAGTCCCAATGCCGGACTATCCAAAACGATAGTCCCCATGCCGGACTATCCAAAACGATAGTCCCAATGCCGTACTATCCAAAACGATAGTCCCCATACCGGACTATCCAAAACGATCGTCCCAATGACGGACTATCCAAAACGATAGTCCCAATGCCGGACTACCCAAAACGATAGTCCCAATGCCGGACTATCCAAAACGATAGCCCCCCTGCCGGACTATCCAAAACGATAGTCCCCATGTCAGACTATCCAAAACGATTGTCAACATGCCGGACTATCCAAAACGATAGTCTCTATGCCGGACTATCCAAAACGATAGTACCATGCCGGACTATCCAAAACGATAGTACCATGCCGGACTATCCAAAACGATAGTCCCCATGCCGGACTATTTAAAACGATAAACCCCATGCCGGACTATCCAAAACGATAGTCCCAATGCCGGACTATCCAAAACGATAGTCCCCATCCCGGACTATCCAAAACGATAGTCCCCAAGCCGGATTATCCAAAACGATAGTCCCCATGCCGGACTATCCAAAACGATAGACCCAATGCCGGACTATCTAAAACGATAGTCCCCATGCCGGACTATCCAAAACGATAGTCCCAATGCCGGACTATCCAAAACGCTAATCCCAATGCCGGACTATCCAAAACGATAGTCCCCATGCCAGACTATTAAAAACGATAGTCCCCATGCCGGACTATCCAAAACGATAGTCCCCATGCCGGACTATCCAAAACGATAGTCCCCATGCCGGACTATCCAAAACGATAGTCCCCATGCCTGACTATCCAAAACGATAGTCCACATGCCGGACTATCCAAAACGATAGTCCCCATGCCGGACTATCCAAAACGATAGTCCCCATGCCGGACTATCCTAAACGATAGTCAACATGCCGGACTATCCAAAACGATAGTCCCAATGCCGGTCTAAAAAAACGATAGTCCCCATGTTGGACTATCCAAAACGATAGTCCTCATGCCGGACTATCCAAAACGATAGTCCCTATGCCGGACTATCCAAAACGATAGTCCCCATGCCGGACTATCCAAAACGATAGTCCCCATGCCGGACTATCCAAAACGATAGTCCCCATGCCGGACTATATAAAACGATAGTCCCAATGCCGGACTATCCAAAACGATAGTCTTCATGTCGGACTATCCAAAACGTTAGTCCCCATGTCGGACTATCCAAAACGATAGTCACCATTTCGGACTATCTAAAACGATAGTCCTTATGCCGGACTATCTAAAACGATAGTCCCCATGCCGGACTATCCAAAACGATAGTCCTTATGCCGGACTATCGAAAACGATAGTCCCTATGCCGGACTATCCAAAACGATAGTTCCAATGCCGGACTATCCAAAACGATAGTCCCCATGCCGGACTATCCAAAACGATAGTCCCCATGCCGGACTATCCAAAACGATAGTCCCCATGCCGGACTATCCAAAACGATAGTCCCAGTGCCGGACTATCCAAAACGATAGTCCCCATGTCGGACTATCAAAAACGATAGTCCCCACGCCGGACTATCCAAAACGATAGTCCGCATGCCGGACTATCCAAAACGATAGTACTTATGCCGGACTATCTAAAACGATAGTCCCCATGCCGGACTATCCAAAACGATAGTCCCCATGTCGGACTATCCAAAACGATAGTCCCCATGTCGGACTATCCAAAACGATAGTCCCCATGCCGGACTATCCAAAACGATAGTCCCCATGCCGGACTATACAAAACGATAGTCCCCATGCCGGACTATCCAAAACTATAGTCCCCATGCCGGACTATCCAAAACGATAGTCCCTATGCCGGACTATCCAAGACGATAGTCCCCATGCCGGACTATCCAAAACGATAGTCAACATGCCGGACTATCCAAAACGATAGTCCCCATGCCGGAATATCCAAAACGATAGTCCCCATGTCGGACTATCCAAAACGATAGTCCCCATGTCGGACTATCCAAAACGATAGTCCCCATGACGGACTATCCAAAACGATAGTCCCCATGCCGGACTATACAAAACGATAGTCCCCATCCTGGACTATCCAAGACGATAGTCCCCATGCCGGACTATCCAAAACGATAGTCAACATGCCGGACTATCCAAAACGATAGTCCCCATGTCGGACTATCCAAAACGATAGTCCCCATGTCGGACTATCCAAAACGATAGTCCCCATGCCAGACTATCCAAAACAGTAGTCCCCATGCCGGACTATCCAAAACAATAGTCAACATGCCGGACTATCCAAAACGATAGTCAACATGCCGGACTATCCAAAACGATAGTCACCATGCCGGACCATCCAAAACGATAGTCCCATGCCGGACTATCCAAAACGATAGTCCCCATGCCGGACTATCCAGAACGATAGTCCCCATGCCGGACTATCCAAAACGATAGTCCCCATGTCGGACAATCCAAAACGATAGTCCCCATGCCAGACTATTCAAAACGATAGTCCCCATGCCAGACTATCCAAAACGATAGTCCCCATGTCGGACTATCCAAAACGATAGTCCCCATGCCGGACTATCCAAAACGATAGTCCCCATGCCAGACTATGCAAAACGATATTTTCTATGCCGGACTATCCAAAACGATAGTCCCCATGCCGGACTATCCAAAACGATAGTCCCCATGCCGGACTATCCTAAGCGATAGTCAACATGACGGACTATCCAAAACGATAGTCCCAATGCCGGACTATCCCAAACGATAGTCCCCATGTTGGACTATTCAAAACGATAGTCCCCATGCCGGACTATCCAAAACGATAGTCCCCATGCCGGACTATCCAAAACGATAGTCCCAATGCCGGACTATCCAAAACGATAGTCCCCATGCCGGACTATCCAAAACGATAGTCCCAATGCCGGACTATCCAAAACGATAGTCCCCATGCCGGACTATATAAAACGATAGTCCCAATGCCGGACTATCCAAAACGATAGTCTTCATGTCGGACTAACCAAAAAGATAGTCCCCATGCCGGACTATCCAAAACGATCGTCCCAATGACGGACTATCCAAAACGATCGTCCCAATGACGGACTATCCAAAACGATAGTCCCAATGCCGGACTATCCAAAACGATAGTCCCAATGCCGGACTATCCAAAACGATAGCCCCCTGCCGGACTATCCAAAACGATAGTCCCCATGTCAGACTATCCAAAACGATAGTACCATGCCGGACTATCCAAAACGATAGTCCCCATGCCGGACTATCTAAAACGATAGTCCCCATGCCGGACTATCCAAAACATTAGTCCCAATGCCGGACTATCCAAAACGATAGTCCCCATCCCGGACTATCAAAAACGATAGTCCCCATGCCGGACTATCCAAAACGATAGTCCCCATGCCGGACTATCCAAACCGATAGACCCAATGCCGGACTATCCAAAACGATAGTCCCTATGCCGGACTATCCAAAACGATAGTCCCCATGCCGGAATATCCAAAACGATAATCCCAATGCCGGACTATCCAAAACGATAGTCCCCATGCCACACTATTAAAAACGAAAGTCCCCATGCCGGACTATCCAAAACGATAGTCCCCATGCCGGACTATCCAAAACGATAGTCCCCATGCCGGACTATCCAAAACGATAGTCCCCATGCCTGACTATCCAAAACGATAGTCCACATGCCGGACTATCTAAAACGATAGTCCACATGCCGGACTATCCAAAACGATAGTCCCCATGCCGGACTATATAAAACGATAGTCCCAATGCCGGACTATCCAAAACGATAGTCTTCATGTCGGACTAACCAAAAAGATAGTCCCCATGCCGGACTATCCAAAACGATCGTCCCAATGACGGACTATCCAAAACGATAGTCCCAATGCCGGACTATCCAAAACGATAGTCCCAATGCCGGACTATCCAAAACGATAGCCCCCCTGCCGGACTATCCAAAACGATAGTCCCCATGTCAGACTATCCAAAACGATAGTACCATGCCGGACTATCCAAAACGATAGTCCCCATGCCGGACTATCTAAAACGATAGTCCCCATGCCGGACTATCCAAAACATTAGTCCCAATGCCGGACTATCCAAAACGATAGTCCCCATCCCGGACTATCAAAAACGATAGTCCCCATGCCGGACTATCCAAAATGATAGTCCCCATGCCGGACTATCCAAACCGATAGACCCAATGCCGGACTATCCAAAACGATAGTCCCTATGCCGGACTATCCAAAACGATAGTCCCCATGCCGGACTATCCAAAACGATAATCCCAATGCCGGACTATCCAAAACGATAGTCCCCATGCCACACTATTAAAAACGATAGTCCCCATGCCGGACTATCCAAAATGATAGTCCCCATGCCGGACTATCCAAAACGATAGTCCCCATGCCGGACTATCCAAAACGATAGTCCCCATGCCTGACTATCCAAAACGATAGTCCCCATGCCGGACTATCCAAAACTATAGTCCCCATGCCGGACTATCCAAAACGATAGTCCCCATGCCGGACTATCCAAAACGATAGTCCCAATGCCGGACTATCCAAAACGATAGTCCCCATGCCGGACTATCCAAAACGATAGTCCCAATGCCGGACTATCCAAAACGATAGTCCCCATGCCGGACTATATAAAATGATAGTCCCAATGCCGGACTATCCAAAACGATAGTCTTCATGTCGGACTAACCAAAAAGATAGTCCCCATGCCGGACTATCCAAAACGATCGTCCCAATGACGGACTATCCAAAACGATAGTCCCAATGCCGGACTATCCAAAACGATAGTCCCAATGCCGGACTATCCAAAACGATAGCCCCCCTGCCGGACTATCCAAAACGATAGTCCCTATGTCAGACTATCCAAAACGATAGTACCATGCCGGACTATCCAAAACGATAGTCCCCATGCCGGACTATCCAAAACGATAGTCCCCATGCCGGACTATCCAAAACGATAGTCCCCATGCCTGACTATCCAAAACGATAGTCCACATGCCGGACTATCTAAAACGATAGTCCACATGCCGGACTATCCAAAACGATAGTCCCCATGCCGGACTATATAAAACGATAGTCCCAATGCCGGACTATCCAAAACGATAGTCTTCATGTCGGACTAACCAAAAAGATAGTCCCCATGCCGGACTATCCAAAACGATGGTCCCAATGACGGACTATCCAAAACGATAGTCCCTATGCCGGACTATCCAAAACGATAGTCCCCATGCCGGACTATCCAAAACGATAATCCCAATGCCGGACTATCCAAAACGATAGTCCCCATGCCACACTATTAAAAACGATAGTCCCCATGCCGGACTATCCAAAACGATAGTCCCCATGCCGGACTATCCAAAACGATAGTCCCCATGCCGGACTATCCAAAATGATAGTCCCCATGCCGGACTATCCAAACCGATAGACCCAATGCCGGACTATCCAAAACGATAGTCCCTATGCCGGACTATCCAAAACGATAGTCCCCATGCCGGACTATCCAAAACGATAATCCCAATGCCGGACTATCCAAAACGATAGTCCCCATGCCACACTATTAAAAACGATAGTCCCCATGCCGGACTATCCAAAACGATAGTCCCCATGCCGGACTATCCAAAACGATAGTCCCCATGCCGGACTATCCAAAACGATAGTCCCCATGCCTGACTATCCAAAACGATAGTCCCCATGCCGGACTATCCAAAACTATAGTCCCCATGCCGGACTATCCAAAACGATAGTCCCCATGCCGGACTATCCAAAACGATAGTCCCAATGCCGGACTATCCAAAACGATAGTCCCCATGCCGGACTATCCAAAACGATAGTCCCAATGCCGGACTATCCAAAACGATAGTCCCCATGCCGGACTATATAAAATGATAGTCCCAATGCCGGACTATCCAAAACGATAGTCTTCATGTCGGACTAACCAAAAAGATAGTCCCCATGCCGGACTATCCAAAACGATCGTCCCAATGACGGACTATCCAAAACGATAGTCCCAATGCCGGACTATCCAAAACGATAGTCCCAATGCCGGACTATCCAAAACGATAGCCCCCCTGCCGGACTATCCAAAACGATAGTCCCTATGTCAGACTATCCAAAACGATAGTACCATGCCGGACTATCCAAAACGATAGTCCCCATGCCGGACTATCTAAAACGATAGTCCCCATGCCGGACTATCCAAAACGATAGTCCCAATGCCGGACTATCCAAAACGATAGTCCCCATCCCGGACTATCAAAAACGATAGTCCCCATGCCGGACTATCCAAAACGATAGTCCCCATGCCGGACTATCCAAACCGATAGACCCAATGCCGGACTATCCAAAACGATAGTCCCTATGCCGGACTATCCAAAACGATAGTCCCCATGCCGGACTATCCAAAACGATAATCCCAATGCCGGACTATCCAAAACGATAGTCCCCATGCCACACTATTAAAAACGATAGTCCCCATGCCTGACTATCCAAAACGATAGTCCCCATGCCTGACTATCCAAAACGATAGTCCCCATGCAGGACTATCCAAAACGATAGTCCTTGTGCCTGACTATCAAAAACGATAGTCCCCATGCCGGACTATCCAAAACGATAGTCCCAATGCTGGACTATCCAAAACGATAGTCCTTATGCCGGACTATCCAAAACGATAGTCCCAATGCCGGACTATCAAAAATGATAGTCCCTATGCCGGACTATCCAAAACAATAGTCCCCATGTCGGACTATCCAAAACGATAGTCCCAATGCTTTACTATCCAAAACGATAGTCCCAATGCCGGACTATCCAAAATGATAGTCCCCATGCCGGACTATCCAAATCAATAGTCCCCATGCCGGACTATCCAAAACGATCGTCCCAATGCCGGACTATCCAAAATGATAGTCCCAATGCCGAACTATCCAAAACAATAGTCCCCCTGCCGGACTATCCAAAACGATAGTCCCCATGTCAGACAATCCAAAACGATTGTCCCCATGCCGGACTATCCAAAACGATAGTCCCGATGTCGGACTATCCAAAACGATAGTCCAAATGCCGGACTATCCAAAACGATAGTCTCCATGCCGGACTATCCAAAACGATAGTCCCCATGCCGGACTATTCAAAACGATAGTCCCAATGCCGGACTATCCAAAATAATAGTCCCCATGCCGGACTATCCAAAACGATAGTCCCCATGCCGGACTATCCAAAACGATAGTCCCAATGCCGGACTATCCAAAACGATAGTCCCCATCCCGGACTATCAAAAACGATAGTCCCCATGCCGGACTATCCAAAACGATAGTCCCCATGCCGGACTATCCAAACCGATAGACCCAATGCCGGACTATCCAAAACGATAGTCCCTATGCCGGACTATCCAAAACGATAGTCCCCATGCCGGACTATCCAAAACGATAATCCCAATGCCGGACTATCCAAAACGATAGTCCCCATGCCACACTATTAAAAACGATAGTCCCCATGCCTGACTATCCAAAACGATAGTCCCCATGCCTGACTATCCAAAACGATAGTCCCCATGCAGGACTATCCAAAACGATAGTCCTTGTGCCTGACTATCAAAAACGATAGTCCCCATGCCGGACTATCCAAAACGATAGTCCCAATGCTGGACTATCCAAAACGATAGTCCTTATGCCGGACTATCCAAAACGATAGTCCCAATGCCGGACTATCAAAAATGATAGTCCCTATGCCGGACTATCCAAAACAATAGTCCCCATGCCGGACTATCCAAAACGATAGTCCCAATGCTTTACTATCCAAAACGATAGTCCCAATGCCGGACTATCCAAAATGATAGTCCCCATGCCGGACTATCCAAATCAATAGTCCCCATGCCGGACTATCCAAAACGATCGTCCCAATGCCGGACTATCCAAAATGATAGTCCCAATGCCGAACTATCCAAAACAATAGTCCCCCTGCCGGACTATCCAAAACGATAGTCCCCATGTCAGACAATCCAAAACGATTGTCCCCATGCCGGACTATCCAAAACGATAGTCCCGATGTCGGACTATCCAAAACGATAGTCCAAATGCCGGACTATCCAAAACGATAGTCTCCATGCCGGACTATCCAAAACGATAGTCCCAATGCCGGACTATCCAAAACGATAGTCCCCATGCCGGACCTTCAAAACGATAATCCCCAAGCAGGACTATTCAAAACGATAGTCCCAATGCCGGACTATCCAAAACGATAGTCCCCATGCCGGACTATCCAAAACGATAGTCCCCATGCCGGACTATCCAAAACGATAGTCCACATGCCGGACTATCAAAAACGATAGTCCCCATGCCGGACTATCCAAAACGATAGTCCCCATGCCGGACTATCCAAAACGATAGTCCCCATGCCGGACTATCCAAAACGATAGTCCCTATGCCGGACTATCCAAAACGATAGTCCCAATGCTGGACTTTCCAAAACGATAGTCCTTATGCCGGACTAATAAAAACGATAGTCCCCATGCCGGACTATCCAAAACGATAGTCCCTATGCCGGACAATCCAAAACGATAGTCCCCATGCCGGACTATCCAAAACGATAGTCCCCATGCCGGACTATCTAAAACGATAGTCCCCATGCCGGACTATCAAAAACGATAGTCCCCATGCCGGACTATCCAAAACGATAGTCCCCATGTCGGACTATCCAAAACGATAGTCACCATTTCGGACTATCTAAAACGATAGTCCTTATGCCGGACTATCTAAAACGATAGTCCCCATGCCGGACTATCGAAAACGATAGTCCCTATGCCGGACTATCCAAAACGATAGTTCCAATGCCGGACTATCCAAAACGATAGTCCCCATGCCGGACTATCCAAAACGATAGTCCCCATGCCGGACTATCCAAAACGATAGTCCCCATGCCGGACTATCCAAAACGATAGTCCCCATGCCGGACTATCCAAAACGATAGTCCCAGTGCCGGACTATCCAAAACGATAGTCCCCATGTCGGACTATCAAAAACGATAGTCCCCACGCCGGACTATCCAAAACGATAGTCCGCATGCCGGACTATCCAAAACGATAGTACTTATGCCGGACTATCTAAAACGATAGTCCCCATGCCGGACTATCCAAAACGATAGTCCCCATGTCGGACTATCCAAAACGATAGTCCCCATGTCGGACTATCCAAAACGATAGTCCCCATGCCGGACTATCCAAAACGATAGTCCCCATGCCGGACTATCCAAAACGATAGTCCCCATGTCGGACTATCCAAAACGATAGTCCCCATGACGGACTATCCAAAACGATAGTCCCCATGCCGGACTATACAAAACGATAGTCCCCATGCCGGACTATCCAAGACGATAGTCCCCATGCCGGACTATCCAAAACGATAGTCAACATGCCGGACTATCCAAAACGATAGTCCCCATGTCGGACTATCCAAAACGATAGTCCCCATGTCGGACTATCCAAAACGATAGTCCCCATGCCAGACTATCCAAAACGGTAGTCCCCATGCCGGACTATCCAAAACAATAGTCAACATGCCGGACTATCCAAAACGATAGTCAACATGCCGGACTATCCAAAACGATAGTCACCATGCCGGACCATCCAAAACGATAGTCCCATGCCGGACTATCCAAAACGATAGTCCCCATGCCGGACTATCCACAACGATAGTCCCCATGCCGGACTATCCAAAACGATAGTCCCCATGTCGGACAATCCAAAACGATAGTCCCCATGCCAGACTATTCAAAACGATAGTCCCCATGCCAGACTATCCAAAACGATAGTCCCCATGTCGGACTATCCAAAACGATAGTCCCCATGCCGGACTATCCAAAACGATAGTCCCCATGCCAGACTATGCAAAACGTTATTTTCTATGCCGGACTATCCAAAACGATAGTCCCCATGCCGGACTATCCAAAACGATAGTCCCCATGCCGGACTATCCTAAGCGATAGTCAACATGACGGACTATCCAAAACGATAGTCCCAATGCCGGACTATCCCAAACGATAGTCCCCATGTTGGACTATTCAAAACGATAGTCCCCATGCCGGACTATCCAAAACGATAGTCCCCATGCCGGACTATCCAAAACGATAGTCCCAATGCCGGACTATCCAAAACGATAGTCCCCATGCCGGACTATCCAAAACGATAGTCCCAATGCCGGACTATCCAAAACGATAGTCCCCATGCCGGACTATATAAAACGATAGTCCCAATGCCGGACTATCCAAAACGATAGTCTTCATGTCGGACTAACCAAAAAGATAGTCCCCATGCCTTACTATCCAAAACGATCGTCCCAATGACGGACTATCCAAAACGATAGTCCCAATGCCGGACTATCCAAAACGATAGTCCCAATGCCGGACTATCCAAAACGATAGCCCCCCTGTCGGACTATCCAAAACGATAGTCCCCATGTCAGACTATCCAAAACGATAGTACCATGCCGGACTATCCAAAACGATAGTCCCCATGCCGGACTATCTAAAACGATAGTCCCCATGCCGGACTATCCAAAACATTAGTCCCAATGCCGGACTATCCAAAACGATAGTCCCCATCCCGGACTATCAAAAACGATAGTCCCCATGCCGGACTATCCAAAACGATAGTCCCCATGCCGGACTATCCAAACCGATAGACCCAATGCCGGACTATCCAAAACGATAGTCCCTATGCCGGACTATCCAAAACGATAGTCCCCATGCCGGACTATCCAAAACGATAATCCCAATGCCGGACTATCCAAAACGATAGTCCCCATGCCACACTATTAAAAACGATAGTCCCCATGCCGGACTATCCAAAACGATAGTCCCCATGCCGGACTATCCAAAACGATAGTCCCCATGCCGGACTATCCAAAACGATAGTCCCCATGCCTGACTATCCAAAACGATAGTCCACATGCCGGACTATCTAAAACGATAGTCCACATGCCGGACTATCCAAAACGATAGTCCCCATGCCGGACTATCCAAAACGATAGTCCCCATGCCGGACTATCCAAAACGATAGTCCCCATGCCGGACTATCCAAAACGATAGTCCCCATGCCGGACTATCCAAAACGATAGTCCCCATGCCGGACTATCCAAAACGATAGTCCCCATGCCGGACTATCCTAAACGGTAGTCAACATGCCGGACTATCCAAAACGATAGTCCCCATGCCGGACTATCCAAAACGATAGTCCCCATGCCGGACTATCCTAAACGATAGTCAACATGCCGGACTATAAAAAACGATAGTCCTAATGCCGGTCTACCAAAAACGATAGTCCCCATGTTGGACTATCCAAAACGATAGTCCCCATGCCGGACTATCCAAAACGATAGTCCCCATGCCGGACTATCCAAAACGATAGTCCCCATGCCGGACTATCCAAAACGATAGTCCCCATGCCGGACTATCCAAAACGATAGTCCCCATGCCGGACTATCCAAAACGATAGTCCCCATGCCGGACTATATAAAACGATAGTCCCAATGCCGGACTATCCAAAACGATAGTCTTCATGTCGGACTATCCAAAACGTTAGTCCCCATGCCGGACTATCCAAAACGATCGTCCTAATGACGGACTATCCAAAACGATAGTCCCAATGCTGGACTATCCAAAACGATAGTCCCCATGCCGGACTATCCAAGACGATAGTCCCAATGCCGGACTATCCAAAACGATAGTCCCCATGCCGGACTATCTAAAACGATAGTCCCCATGCCGGACTATCCAAAACGATAGTCCCCATGCCGGACTATCCAAAACGATAGTCAACATGCCGGACTATCCAAAACGATAGTCTCCATGCCGGACTATCCAAAACGATAGTCCACATGTTGAACTATCCAAAACGATAGTCCCCATGCCGAAATATCCAAAACGATAGTCCCAATGCCGGACTATCCAAAGCAATAGTCCTCAGTCCGGACTATCCAAAACGATAGTCCCCATATCAGACTATCAAAAATGATAGTCCCATGCCAGACTATCCAAAAGGATAGTTCCCATGCCGGACTATCCAAAACGATAGTCCCTATGCCGGACTATCCAAAATGGTAGTCCCCATGCCGGACTATCCAAAACGATAGTCAACATGCCGGACTATCCAAAACGATAGTCAACATGCCGGACTATCCAAAACGATAGTCATCATGCCGGACTATCCAAAACGAAAGTCCCATGCCGGACTATCCAAAACGATAGTCCCCATGCCGGACTATCCAAAACGATATTCCCCATGCCGGACTATTCAAAACGGTAGTCCCCATGCCGGACTATCCAAAACGATAGTCCCCATCCTGGATTATCCAAAACGATAGTCCCCATGCCGGACTATCCAAAACGATAGTCCCCATGCCGGACTATCCAAAACGATAGTCCCCATGCCGGACTATCAAAACGATAGTCCACATGCCGGACTATCCAAAATGATAGTCCCCATGCCGGACTATCCAAAACGATAGTCCCCATGCCGGACTATCCAAAACGTTAGTCCCCATGCCGGACTATCCAAAACGATAGTCCCCAAGCCGGACTATCCTAAACGATAGTCAACATGCCGGACTATCCAAAACGATGGTCCCAATGCCGGACTATCCAAAACGATAGTCCCCATGTTGGAAAATCCAAAACGATAGTCCCAATGCCGGACTATCCAAAACGATAGTCCCCATGCCGGACTATTCAAAACGATAGTCCCAATGCCGGACTATCCAAAACGATAGTCCCCATGCCGGACTATCCAAAACGATAGTCCCCATGCCGGACTATATAAAACGATAGTCCCAATGCCGGACTATCCAAAACGATAGTCCCCATGCCGGACTATTCAAAACGGTAGTCCCCATGCCGGACTATCCAAAACGATAGTCCCCATGCCGGACTATCCAAAACGATAGTCACCATGCCGGACTATCCAAAACGATAGTCCCCATGCCGGACTATCCAAAGCGATAGTCCCCATGCCGGACTATCTAAACGATAGTCCCCATGCCGGACTATCCAAAACGATAGTCCCCATGCCGGACTATCCAAAACGATAGTCCCCATGCCGGACTATCCAAAACGATAGTCCCCATGCCGGACTATCCAAAACGATAGTCCCCATGCCGGACTATCCTAAACGGTAGTCAACATGCCGGACTATCCAAAACGATAGTCCCCATGCCGGACTATCCAAAACGATAGTCCCCATGCCGGACTATCCTAAACGATAGTCAACATGCCGGACTATAAAAAACGATAGTCCTAATGCCGGTCTACCAAAAACGATAGTCCCCATGTTGGACTATCCAAAACGATAGTCCCCATGCCGGACTATCCAAAACGATAGTCCCCATGCCGGACTATCCAAAACGATAGTCCCCATGCCGGACTATCCAAAACGATAGTCCCCATGCCGGACTATCCAAAACGATAGTCCCCATGCCGGACTATCCAAAACGATAGTCCCCATGCCGGACTATATAAAACGATAGTCCCAATGCCGGACTATCCAAAACGATAGTCTTCATGTCGGACTATCCAAAACGTTAGTCCCCATGCCGGACTATCCAAAACGATCGTCCTAATGACGGACTATCCAAAACGATAGTCCCAATGCTGGACTATCCAAAACGATAGTCCCCATGCCGGACTATCCAAGACGATAGTCCCAATGCCGGACTATCCAAAACGATAGTCCCCATGCCGGACTATCTAAAACGATAGTCCCCATGCCGGACTATCCAAAACGATAGTCCCCATGCCGGACTATCCAAAACGATAGTCAACATGCCGGACTATCCAAAACGATAGTCTCCATGCCGGACTATCCAAAACGATAGTCCACATGTTGAACTATCCAAAACGATAGTCCCCATGCCGAAATATCCAAAACGATAGTCCCAATGCCGGACTATCCAAAGCAATAGTCCTCAGTCCGGACTATCCAAAACGATAGTCCCCATATCAGACTATCAAAAATGATAGTCCCATGCCAGACTATCCAAAAGGATAGTTCCCATGCCGGACTATCCAAAACGATAGTCCCTATGCCGGACTATCCAAAATGGTAGTCCCCATGCCGGACTATCCAAAACGATAGTCAACATGCCGGACTATCCAAAACGATAGTCAACATGCCGGACTATCCAAAACGATAGTCATCATGCCGGACTATCCAAAACGAAAGTCCCATGCCGGACTATCCAAAACGATAGTCCCCATGCCGGACTATCCAAAACGATATTCCCCATGCCGGACTATTCAAAACGGTAGTCCCCATGCCGGACTATCCAAAACGATAGTCCCCATCCTGGATTATCCAAAACGATAGTCCCCATGCCGGACTATCCAAAACGATAGTCCCCATGCCGTACTATCCAAAACGATAGTCCCCATGCCGGACTATCAAAACGATAGTCCACATGCCGGACTATCCAAAATGATAGTCCCCATGCCGGACTATCCAAAACGATAGTCCCCATGCCGGACTATCCAAAACGTTAGTCCCCATGCCGGACTATCCAAAACGATAGTCCCCAAGCCGGACTATCCTAAACGATAGTCAACATGCCGGACTATCCAAAACGATGGTCCCAATGCCGGACTATCCAAAACGATAGTCCCCATGTTGGAAAATCCAAAACGATAGTCCCAATGCCGGACTATCCAAAACGATAGTCCCCATGCCGGACTATTCAAAACGATAGTCCCAATGCCGGACTATCCAAAACGATAGTCCCCATGCCGGACTATCCAAAACGATAGTCCCCATGCCGGACTATATAAAACGATAGTCCCAATGCCGGACTATCCAAAACGATAGTCCCCATGCCGGACTATTCAAAACGGTAGTCCCCATGCCGGACTATCCAAAACGATAGTCCCCATGCCGGACTATCCAAAACGATAGTCACCATGCCGGACTATCCAAAACGATAGTCCCCATGCCGGACTATCCAAAGCGATAGTCCCCATGCCGGACTATCTAAACGATAGTCCCCATGCCGGACTATCCAAAACGATAGTCAACATGCCGGACTATCCAAAACGATAGTCTCCATGCCGGACTATCCAAAACGATAGTCCACATGTTGAACTATCCAAAACGATAGTCCCCATGCCGGACTATCCAAAACGATAGTCCCAATGCCGGACTATCCAAAGCAATAGTCCTCATGCCGGACTATCCAAAACGATAGTCCCCATATCGGACTATCAAAAATGATAGTCCCATGCCGGACTATCCAAAACGATAGTTCCCATGCCGGACTATCCAAAACGATAGTCCCTATGCCGGACTATCCAAAACGGTAGACCCCATGCCGGACTATCCAAAACGATAGTCAACATGCCGGACTATCCAAAACGATAGTCAACATGCCGGACTATCCAAAACGATAGTCATCATGCCGGACTATCCAAAACGATAGTCCCATGCCGGACTATCCAAAACGATAGTCCCCATGCCGGACTATCCAAAACGATAGTCCCCATGCCGGACTATCCAAAACGATAGTCCCAATGCCGGACTATCCAAAACGATAGTCCCCATGCCGGACTATCCAACGTTTTGGATAGTCCGGCATTGGGACTATCGTTTTATATAGTCCGGCATGGGGACTATCGTTTTGGATAGTCCGGCATTGGGACTATCGTTTTGAATAGTCCGGCATGGGGACTATCGTTTTGGATAGTCCGGCATGGGGACTATCGTTTTGGATAGTCCACCATGGGGACTATCGTTTTGGATAGTCCGGCATGTTGACTATCGTTTAGGATAGTCCGGCATGGGGACTAGTCCGGCATTGGGACCATCGTTTTGTATAGTCCGGCATGTTGACTATCGTTTAGGATAGTCCAGCTTGGGGACTATCGTTTTGGATAGTCCGGCATGGGGACTATCGTTTTGGATAGTCCGGCATGGGGACTATCGTTTTGGATAGTCCTGCATGGGGACTATCGTTTTGGATGGTCCGGCATGGGGACTATCGTTTTGGATAGTCCGGCATGGGGACAATCGTTTTGGATAGTCTGACATGGGGACTATCATTTGGATAGTCCGGCAGGGGGGCTATCGTTTTAGATAGTCCGGCATTGTTACTATCGTTTTGGATAGTTCGTCATGGGGACTATCGTTTTGGATAGTCCGGCATGGGGACTATCGTTTTGGATAGTCCGGCATTGGGACTATCGTTTTGGATAGTAAGGCATGTTGACTATCGTTTAGGATAGTCCGGCATGGGGACTATCGTTTTGGATAGTCCGGCATGGGGACTATCGTTTTGGATAGTCCGGCATGGGGACTATCGTTTTAAATAGTCCGGCATGTGGACTATCGTTTTGGATAGTCCGGCATGTGGACTATCGTTTTGGATAGTCCGGCATGTGGACTATCGTTTTGGATAGTCCGGCATAGGGACTATCGTTTTGGATAATCCGGCATGGGGACTATCGTTTTGGATAGTCCGGCATGGGGACTATCGTTTTGGATAGTCCGGCATGGGGACTATCGTTTTGGATGGTCCGGCATGGGGACTATCGTTTTGGATAGTCCGGCATGGGGACAATCGTTTTGGATAGTCTGACATGGGGACTATCATTTGGATAGTCCGGCAGGGGGGCTATCGTTTTAGATAGTCCGGCATTAGGACTATCGTTTTGGATAGTTCGTCATGGGGACTATCGTTTTGGATAGTCCGGCATGGGGACTATCGTTTTGGATAGTCCGACATGAAGACTATCGTTTTGGATAGTCCGGCATTGGGACTATCGTTTTATATAGTCCGGCATGGGGACTATCTTTTTGGATAGTCCGGCATGGGGACTAAGGTTTTAGATAGTCCGGCATTAGGACTATCGTTTTGGATAGTCCGGCCTTGGGACTATCGTAATGGATAGTCCGGCATGGGGACTATCGTTTTGGATAGTCCGGCATGGGGACTATCGTTTTGGATAGTCCGGCATGGGGACTATCGTTTTGGATAGTCCGGCATGGGGACTATCATTTTGGATAGTCCGGCATGTGGACTATCGTTTTGGATAGTCCGGCATGGGGACTATCGTTTTGGATAGTCCGGCATGGGGACTATCGTTTTGGATAGTCCGGCATGGGGACTATCGTTTTGGATAGTCCGGCATGGGGACTATCGTTTTGGATAGTCCGGCATGGGGACTATCGTTTTGGATAGTCCGGCATTGGGACTATCGTTTTGGATAGTCCGGCATGGGGACTATCATTTGGATAGTCCGGCATGGGGACTATCGTTTTGGATAGTCCGGCATGGGACTATCGTTTTGGATAGTCCGGCATGATGACTATCGTTTTGGATAGTCCGGCATGTTGACTATCGTTTTGGATAGTCCGGCATGTTGACTATCGTTTTGGATAGTCCGGCATGGGGTCTACCGTTTTGGATAGTCCGGCATAGGGACTATCGTTTTGGATAGTCCGGCATGGGAACTATCGTTTTGGATAGTCCGGCATGGGACTATCATTTTTGATAGTCCGATATGGGGACTATCGTTTTGGATAGTCCGGCATGAGGACTATTGCTTTGGATAGTCCGGCATTGGGACTATCGTTTTGAATAGTCCGGCATGGGGACTATCGTTTTGGATAGTTCAACATGTGGACTATCGTTTTGGATAGTCCGGCATGGAGACTATCGTTTTGGATAGTCCGGCATGTTGACTATCGTTTTGGATAGTCCGGCATGGGGACTATCGTTTAGATAGTCCGGCATGGGGACTATCGCTTTGGATAGTCCGGCATGGGGACTATCGTTTTGGATAGTCCGGCATGGTGACTATCGTTTTGGATAGTCCGGCATGGGGACTATCGTTTTGGATAGTCCGGCATGGGGACTACCGTTTTGAATAGTCCGGCATGGGGACTATCGTTTTGGATAGTCCGGCATTGGGACTATCGTTTTATATAGTCCGGCATGGGGACTATCGTTTTGGATAGTCCGGCATGGGGACTATCGTTTTGGATAGTCCGGCATTGGGACTATCGTTTTGAATAGTCCGGCATGGGGACTATCGTTTTGGATAGTCCGGCATTGGGACTATCGTTTTGGATTTTCCAACATGGGGACTATCGTTTTGGATAGTCCGGCATTGGGACCATCGTTTTGGATAGTCCGGCATGTTGACTATCGTTTAGGATAGTCCGGCTTGGGGACTATCGTTTTGGATAGTCCGGCATGGGGACTATCGTTTTGGATAGTCCGGCATGGGGACTATCGTTTTGGATAGTCCGGCATGGGGACTATCATTTTGGATAGTCCGGCATGTGGACTATCGTTTTGATAGTCCGGCATGGGGACTATCGTTTTGGATAGTCCGGCATGGGGACTATCGTTTTGGATAATCCAGGATGGGGACTATCGTTTTGGATAGTCCGGCATGGGGACTACCGTTTTGAATAGTCCGGCATGGGGAATATCGTTTTGGATAGTCCGGCATGGGGACTATCGTTTTGGATAGTCCGGCATGGGACTTTCGTTTTGGATGGTCCGGCATGATGACTATCGTTTTGGATAGTCCGGCATGTTGACTATCGTTTTGGATAGTCCGGCATGTTGACTATCGTTTTGGATAGTCCGGCATGGGGACTACCATTTTGGATAGTCCGGCATAGGGACTATCGTTTTGGATAGTCCGGCATGGGAACTATCCTTTTGGATAGTCTGGCATGGGACTATCATTTTTGATAGTCCGATATGGGGACTATCGTTTTGGATAGTCCGGACTGAGGACTATTGCTTTGGATAGTCCGGCATCCAAAGCGATAGTCCCCATGCCGGACTATCTAAAACGATAGTCCCCATGCCGGACTATCCAAAACGATAGTCAACATGCCGGACTATCCAAAACGATAGTCTCCATGCTGGACTATCCAAAACGATAGTCCACATGTTGAACTATCCAAAACGATAGTCCCCCATGCCGGACTATCCAAAACGATAGTCCCAATGCCGGACTATCCAAAGCAATAGTATTCATGCCGGACTATCCAAAACGATAGTCCCAATGCCGGACTATCCAAAACGATAGTCCCAATGCCGGACTATCCAAAACGATAGCCCCCCTGCCGGACTATCCAAAACGATAGTCCCTATGTCAGACTATCCAAAACGATAGTACCATGCCGGACTATCCAAAACGATAGTCCCCATGCCGGACTATCCAAAACGATAGTCCCCATGCCTGACTATCCAAAACGATAGTCCACATGCCGGACTATCTAAAACGATAGTCCACATGCCGGACTATCCAAAACGATAGTCCCCATGCCGGACTATATAAAACGATAGTCCCCAATGCCGGACTATCCAAAACGATAGTCTTCATGTCGGACTAACCAAAAAGATAGTCCCCATGCCGGACTATCCAAAACGATGGTCCCAATGACGGACTATCCAAAACGATAGTCCCTATGCCGGACTATCCAAAACGATAGTCCCCATGCCGGACTATCCAAAACGATAATCCCAATGCCGGACTATCCAAAACGATAGTCCCCCATGCCACACTATTAAAAACGATAGTCCCCATGCCGGACTATCCAAAACGATAGTCCCCATGCCGGACTATCCAAAACGATAGTCCCCATGCCGGACTATCCAAAATGATAGTCCCCATGCCGGACTATCCAAACCGATAGACCCAATGCCGGACTATCCAAAACGATAGTCCCCTATGCCGGACTATCCAAAACGATAGTCCCCATGCCGGACTATCCAAAACGATAATCCCAATGCCGGACTATCCAAAACGATAGTCCCCATGCCACACTATTAAAAACGATAGTCCCCATGCCGGACTATCCAAAACGATAGTCCCCATGCCGGACTATCCAAAACGATAGTCCCCATGCCGGACTATCCAAAACGATAGTCCCCATGCCTGACTATCCAAAACGATAGTCCCCATGCCGGACTATCCAAAACTATAGTCCCCATGCCGGACTATCCAAAACGATAGTCCCCATGCCGGACTATCCAAAACGATAGTCCCAATGCCGGACTATCCAAAACGATAGTCCCCATGCCGGACTATCCAAAACGATAGTCCCAATGCCGGACTATCCAAAACGATAGTCCCCATGCCGGACTATATAAAATGATAGTCCCAATGCCGGACTATCCAAAACGATAGTCTTCATGTCGGACTAACCAAAAAGATAGTCCCCATGCCGGACTATCCAAAACGATCGTCCCAATGACGGACTATCCAAAACGATAGTCCCAATGCCGGACTATCCAAAACGATAGTCCCAATGCCGGACTATCCAAAACGATAGCCCCCCTGCCGGACTATCCAAAACGATAGTCCCTATGTCAGACTATCCAAAACGATAGTACCATGCCGGACTATCCAAAACGATAGTCCCCATGCCGGACTATCTAAAACGATAGTCCCCATGCCGGACTATCCAAAACGATAGTCCCAATGCCGGACTATCCAAAACGATAGTCCCCATCCCGGACTATCAAAAACGATAGTCCCCATGCCGGACTATCCAAAACGATAGTCCCCATGCCGGACTATCCAAACCGATAGACCCAATGCCGGACTATCCAAAACGATAGTCCCCTATGCCGGACTATCCAAAACGATAGTCCCCATGCCGGACTATCCAAAACGATAATCCCAATGCCGGACTATCCAAAACGATAGTCCCCATGCCACACTATTAAAAACGATAGTCCCCATGCCTGACTATCCAAAACGATAGTCCCCATGCCTGACTATCCAAAACGATAGTCCCCATGCAGGACTATCCAAAACGATAGTCCTTGTGCCTGACTATCAAAAACGATAGTCCCCATGCCGGACTATCCAAAACGATAGTCCCAATGCTGGACTATCCAAAACGATAGTCCTTATGCCGGACTATCCAAAACGATAGTCCCAATGCCGGACTATCAAAAATGATAGTCCCTATGCCGGACTATCCAAAACAATAGTCCCCATGCCGGACTATCCAAAACGATAGTCCCAATGCTTTACTATCCAAAACGATAGTCCCAATGCCGGACTATCCAAAATGATAGTCCCCATGCCGGACTATCCAAATCAATAGTCCCCATGCCGGACTATCCAAAACGATCGTCCCAATGCCGGACTATCCAAAATGATAGTCCCAATGCCGAACTATCCAAAACAATAGTCCCCCCTGCCGGACTATCCAAAACGATAGTCCCCATGTCAGACAATCCAAAACGATTGTCCCCATGCCGGACTATCCAAAACGATAGTCCCGATGTCGGACTATCCAAAACGATAGTCCAAATGCCGGACTATCCAAAACGATAGTCTCCATGCCGGACTATCCAAAACGATAGTCCCCATGCCGGACTATTCAAAACGATAGTCCCAATGCCGGACTATCCAAAATAATAGTCCCCATGCCGGACTATCCAAAACGATAGTCCCCATGCCGGACTATCCAAAACGATAGTCCCAATGCCGGACTATCCAAAACGATAGTCCCCATCCCGGACTATCAAAAACGATAGTCCCCATGCCGGACTATCCAAAACGATAGTCCCCATGCCGGACTATCCAAACCGATAGACCCAATGCCGGACTATCCAAAACGATAGTCCCTATGCCGGACTATCCAAAACGATAGTCCCCATGCCGGACTATCCAAAACGATAATCCCAATGCCGGACTATCCAAAACGATAGTCCCCATGCCACACTATTAAAAACGATAGTCCCCATGCCTGACTATCCAAAACGATAGTCCCCCATGCCTGACTATCCAAAACGATAGTCCCCATGCAGGACTATCCAAAACGATAGTCCTTGTGCCTGACTATCAAAAACGATAGTCCCCCATGCCGGACTATCCAAAACGATAGTCCCAATGCTGGACTATCCAAAACGATAGTCCTTATGCCGGACTATCCAAAACGATAGTCCCAATGCCGGACTATCAAAAATGATAGTCCCTATGCCGGACTATCCAAAACAATAGTCCCCATGCCGGACTATCCAAAACGATAGTCCCAATGCTTTACTATCCAAAACGATAGTCCCAATGCCGGACTATCCAAAATGATAGTCCCCATGCCGGACTATCCAAATCAATAGTCCCCCATGCCGGACTATCCAAAACGATCGTCCCAATGCCGGACTATCCAAAATGATAGTCCCAATGCCGAACTATCCAAAACAATAGTCCCCCCTGCCGGACTATCCAAAACGATAGTCCCCATGTCAGACAATCCAAAACGATTGTCCCCATGCCGGACTATCCAAAACGATAGTCCCGATGTCGGACTATCCAAAACGATAGTCCAAATGCCGGACTATCCAAAACGATAGTCTCCATGCCGGACTATCCAAAACGATAGTCCCAATGCCGGACTATCCAAAACGATAGTCCCCATGCCGGACCTTCAAAACGATAGTCCCCAAGCAGGACTATTCAAAACGATAGTCCCAATGCCGGACTATCCAAAACGATAGTCCCCATGCCGGACTATCCAAAACGATAGTCCCCATGCCGGACTATCCAAAACGATAGTCCACAATCCGGACTATCAAAAACGATAGTCCCCATGCCGGACTATCCAAAACGATAGTCCCCATGCCGGACTATCCAAAACGATAGTCCCCATGCCGGACTATCCAAAACGATAGTCCCTATGCCGGACTATCCAAAACGATAGTCCCAATGCTGGACTTTCCAAAACGATAGTCCTTATGCCGGACTAATAAAAACGATAGTCCCCATGCCGGACTATCCAAAACGATAGTCCCTATGCCGGACAATCCAAAACGATAGTCCCCATGCCGGACTATCCAAAACGATAGTCCCCATGCCGGACTATCTAAAACGATAGTCCCCATGCCGGACTATCAAAAACGATAGTCCCCATGCCGGACTATCCAAAACGATAGTCCCCATGTCGGACTATCCAAAACGATAGTCACCATTTCGGACTATCTAAAACGATAGTCCTTATGCCGGACTATCTAAAACGATAGTCCCCATGCCGGACTATCCAAAACGATAGTCCTTATGCCGGACTATCGAAAACGATAGTCCCTATGCCGGACTATCCAAAACGATAGTTCCAATGCCGGACTATCCAAAACGATAGTCCCCATGCCGGACTATCCAAAACGATAGTCCCCATGCCGGACTATCCAAAACGATAGTCCCCCATGCCGGACTATCCAAAACGATAGTCCCCATGCCGGACTATCCAAAACGATAGTCCCAGTGCCGGACTATCCAAAACGATAGTCCCCCATGTCGGACTATCAAAAACGATAGTCCCCACGCCGGACTATCCAAAACGATAGTCCGCATGCCGGACTATCCAAAACGATAGTACTTATGCCGGACTATCTAAAACGATAGTCCCCATGCCGGACTATCCAAAACGATAGTCCCCATGTCGGACTATCCAAAACGATAGTCCCCATGTCGGACTATCCAAAACGATAGTCCCCATGCCGGACTATCCAAAACGATAGTCCCCATGCCGGACTATCCAAAACGATAGTCCCCATGTCGGACTATCCAAAACGATAGTCCCCCATGACGGACTATCCAAAAACGATAGTCCCCATGCCGGACTATACAAAACGATAGTCCCCATGCCGGACTATCCAAGACGATAGTCCCCATGCCGGACTATCCAAAACGATAGTCAACATGCCGGACTATCCAAAACGATAGTCCCCATGTCGGACTATCCAAAACGATAGTCCCCATGTCGGACTATCCAAAACGATAGTCCCCATGCCAGACTATCCAAAACGGTAGTCCCCATGCCGGACTATCCAAAACAATAGTCAACATGCCGGACTATCCAAAACGATAGTCAACATGCCGGACTAT
>JAQYXR010001050.1:0-20682 GCA_030545055.2 Neoaliturus tenellus
GTTGAAAAGCCACAAAACCTGGTATATCTACCGTTGAACACCACTTTCATTTCAGACATCGTGTTGAGCGTATTGGATCAAGACGGTAACTTGGTAGACTTCAGAGAAGAGCCTATTACGGTTAGATTACATTTAAAATCGAAACTTTAATACAAAATCATGGGTTTAACATTTAAAAGCGAACAACCTACGGGAAACCGCATTAGTAGCTCTTCAGCTGTGGAGGAGTTAACACGCGAGAACATTCGTTTCTTAGAGAGAATTGGATTAAAATTAACCGATTATGGATATACTGGATATAGCGCAGGGTCCAACATTCGACGAAACCCTACGGGAAAAAGAATATCACACCCACAACCCTTACACTTCATCGAAATTAAACAATAACGATGAAATTCGTATCCCCATACAAAATCAAGACATTTACACACTACCATGTGAAAGTTACTTGTATATTGAAGGAAAAGTTACTAAAAAGGATGGTAAGACTACTGGTACAAAAGTTCCATTTATAAATAATCCAATGGCTTTCCTGTTTGATGAAATTAGATACGAAATATCAGGTGTAACAGTTGATTCCACTAAAAAAGTAGGTATTGCAACAACTTTAAAGGGGTTAACATCTATATCACCTAATGAAACAAACTTACTACAACCTGCAGGATGGGTTTTACCTACAAATGACACAATCAGTCCAGATGCAAAGGGATATTTTGATTTTCATATTCCATTACGTTTGTTGCTTGGTTTTGCTGAAGACTATAGAAAAATAATATTAAATGTTAAACAAGAATTAGTTTTGTTGAGATCTTCAAACGATAAAGACATTATTAAAGCTGCAGACGGTACAACGGATGCAGACTTAGAATGGAAATTAACATTAGACAAAATTGTATGGAGAGTTCCACATGTTAAATTAGCTGACGAGCATAGGATGCTGCTATTAAGAAAGTTAAAGGCTGATCGTGATATTGTAATTCCTTTTAGAAGTTGGGAATTCCATGAACATCCCAGCTTGCCAACTACGGATCGTCACACTTGGACTGTTAAAACATCTAATTATGTGGAACGAGCCAGGTATATTATATTTGGTTTACAAACAGGCAGAAGGGACACCATCACCAAACATGCAGGTCAATTTGATCATTGTGACTTAAAAAATATTAAAGTCTATTTAAATTCACAATTTTTCCCATACGACAATTTAAATGTGTCATTTGCTAATAAAAAGTACAGCATATTATACGATATGTATGCAAGATTCCAAAGTTCATATTACGGTAAAACAAATGCACCTTTACTATCACCAGAAAAATACTTAGATGGTTACCCTATAGTTGTAATCGATTGTTCTAAAGTAGTACCCAAAATGTATGTGCTAAGGGTGTAAGGATTATTAGGATTGGTGGAGCGGTGGAGCTGAATAAAAAATTAATTAATTATGATTTTAAATAGGTAATGATTATTTTAATTGATAACATGTTAAAAATATTGTAAATAGGTTGTATTTATTGTGTTTAATAATGTATTAAGTGTGGGTTATGTTAAAATTATAAAAAATTTAATTAAATAATATTTATTGTGATTATTGTCTTAATTGAAGGTGGTAGAAATTGAATGGTTAATTTATTGATGTTTATAATGTTGGGGTTTAGATAGTATATTATTTTATTATATAAGTATTTGAAGCAAACTTTAGGAGTATTTGTATTTGACATTATAATTAATTGTGCAGCTGTGAATATTAGGACAGCTTTAGAATAGCGAGAGAAAGTGTGTTGGGTAGGTCTGTTAGTTTGAAGACAGGAATATAACTGTGGAGGCCACTGGACCGTTATGGTGGTAGTTTTACTGCCTGAGTTATAATTAACCCTTTCAAGCAGTATTGAGTGTATAGAAACAGCAGTACTTGGTAGTGAAAGTATGGTTGGTCATCAAGCCTTTTTTTTTTTTTGCTGCATTGGTCTGCTCTTTTGTTTCTACCACTGCTGCTATCTTTGGTGTCTTTTGAAGATAGAAAAATAGTGTATTATTATATTAAGTTTTATAATGTATTTGCATTTTAACTAATATTATAGTTATTTGTATTTTTTAATGTGAATATTGATAGAATTTTAGAATAGGGAGAGAAATTATTATATGAAATATGAACATATAATATTATGATGAGTGTTTTAACTGGAGGTGGTTTAAAGTTAAACTAAAAGTAGGCCTAAGTGATATTTGTAATGTTGTGTTTAGATAGCAAATACTTTTTTAAGCTTTATGAAATATGTGCATTTGAATGACTAATATTATATATATTTTGTAACTAATATTATATATATATATATTTTAGTTGTTAATGTAAATATTGTTACAGCCTTAGAATAAGAAGAGAAAGTGTTTTAGGTAATATTAGGTGTTAAAGTGAGTATTAGCATGAGCATTTTGTAGTGAATAAATGTGTTTTTGTTGGTTCTGCTTCACATAGAAATAGTAAGTATGACTTTACCTATATTTGGATGACTTGTGGAGGTTAGTAGCATGTTTTGGTTATAGTTTTACTGTGTAGTAAGTTTTTTTTTGTTATTAAAAGTTAAATATTTTTATGTATAATAATAATTAAAAAAAATATTTAATTGCAAACTTTAGTTGTTATAATGTTAGATTTAAATTTTATTTGAAAAATATTTTGACATAATTTTGAATTAGGCCTATTATATTAAAACTGAGACTAAAAGTTAAGCAGACTGAGAATATGCAGGTTATTGTCTTTGATTTTTAGGTTTAGTCCTTTATACTTCAATTAATATTTACCCATAAACTAATGGGTTTAGATGTAAGATTTTTTATATTTGGAATTTTTACTAAAAATGTTTAGTTATTTAATATTTTTATTAACTTATTTAAAGATTTAAACTGGTTTTTAAACTAAGATGATGTTTGGGCTTAAACTTTTTAGATGTAAACTTGATATTTTAAATGTAAACTTTGTACTTTGACTTTTATATATGTATAAATTTGAAGAATTAAGTATTTTTGTTTAGACTATTAAATTTTAATTGTAAATTTTATTGGGTTGTGTACTAATAGATCTTTATACCTATATAAGATTTTTTATTTAGTTGTAAGACATATTTTAAAATTTAGACTTTGATTGTGAATTTGATATTTAGATATTCTAATAAGACAAAGTTTTAGAAATAAACTATGTTTTAATATTTTTTATTTGGACTTAAAAACTTTAATTTTTTAGATATAGACTTGAAAATAGCTTATTTTTTTGGACTGTACATATTGAACTGTTAAATATAAGAGTTGTATAAATAAATGAACTTAACTGAGATAAATATATTTAGTTTTAGATTTTGTTAGTGGTAAATTTTTATACCTAAACTTATTTTTTAGAATTTTAGATTTAGATATAAAGTCTTATATTATTTAGTTGTAGATATTTTTAATGAAATCTAGTAATATTTTTTTTGACTAGTAGATTTTTATGTTAAATTTAGTTGTGATTTTTGTAATTTAGTCTTTAAAGTTAGATACTTAAACTTATAGACTTTAGATGTGGATGTTTATGTGTGACTTTAGTATAAAAGTTAGACCTATACTTAGATCTAATTTTTTATATAATGTTATTGAAAGTTGATTTTTTATTTAGATTATAGACATAATATTTTTTATTTAGGTTTTTTAACTTATAATTGTAGATTTTTATATTTTTACTGTTGGATTTATATTTGAAATGAAAGATTATTTGAATAAAACTGGAATTTTAAGATAAATGTTTAGACTTTTAGACTGAAATTAGACAACCAGATTTAAAATTTTATAGTTTTAGGCTTAAACTCTTATAATTTTTTATATTTGAAATTTTATATTTGAATTTTTATACTTAGAACTGCTAAATGATAAAGTCTTATACTTATTTAAGATATTTTTAGTTGTTAAAATTCTACATTTAGAGTTTTGTTTTTAGATTTAAAAAATATAAAGTATTAAAACTAAAACTGGACTTAACTTTTTTATTATTTAGACTTAGTTTTTAAAACTTAGATCATTATATTTAGACTTGGACTTAGATTTGTTATTTATTTAGATTTTATATATTTAATTGCTAAATTTGGATTTTTAATAAATAAATTGAGTGATAATATTTAAATTTAGCTTTAGATTGTTATGATATATTCTTACAGCTAAACTGAAACTTTTGCAGTCTAATATTTAGATTTGAAGACTAAAACTTTGTCTTGGACTTTGAATTAGTCTTTTATTTTAATCCTTTTTAATCATATACCTCAACTTAGCTATATTGAATTTTTATACAGGATAGGTATAAGATATTTGGACTTTGTTATTTTATTTTATTTATTTTATTTTATTTTCATTTTTATTTTATTTTTGTTGAACTTAGATATTTAGCTTAGGCTTATAAATTTTAGATTTTGATTTTTAAACTTAAGTTTTGTATTAGAGTTTCATCTTTACTTTTAGTTTTGATATTCTGTTATTTGGTTGTAATAGTTTTTAATGTACAATTTTAAATTTAGAATTTCTGCTTTTGTAAAAATTTGATATAAATTTTAGACTTTTAGGTTTCTTGGCTTAGATTCTTAGACAGCATTTTTATGTTTTGTTATATTTGTATTTGAAGTGGTAGATTAATACTTAAATTTAGTATTTTATTTAGATTTATATTTTTAAACAGATTATTTGTGAGCCTGGATTCTTATATATTATTTTATTTAAAGATCGACTCTATATTTTAACTGAAAGCTTTGGATTTTAAATGTTTAGATCCATATATGATTTTAAAACTTAGATTTTATATTTTAATTTGAGATAGTTGGGCCTAAATTTGAAGACCCAAACAATAATGTTTAAAATGTAGATTTTAACTTTTAAGTAAAGAGTTTGAAATTCTACAGTTTTTATTCATATTAGGTCTGTTCTTATGTTTAAAGTCAAACATTTTGACTCGAATTAAGAATTTTATACTTATATTTATTACTTATTACTTATAATTTAGACTTTAACATTTAGGTTTTTAGATTTAGACCTAATCTTATAGACCTGATTTTATATTTTTTAAACTTAGATATTTTTAAATGAAAACTTAGATTATTTTTACTTATTTGGATAGTGTATACTTAATTTTTAAACTTGGACTTTTACAATGGATTAATAAATTAAGATATTAAGATTCAGTTCTAGTTTTTGTAAGGTAAATTCTACATCTAAACTTATATTTTGGTATTTTTGTTTGGGCTTTAAGACATATATTAAGAAGATGTAGACTCTAAATTAAACCTAGTATTAGTCTTTGGCTTGAAGACTTTTACTCTTATTTGGTATTCTGAAAATGTAGGATATTGGGTCTTAAACTTAACTTAGACTTATATTTTAGACTTAAACTATGGATTGATAACTAAATATTTTTAATTTTAGGTTTATACTAAAAACTGTTAAACAGTGTTTTGTGTTTTTGTTCAGATTTAGAACTTTAGTAATAAATGTTGCAACCTTTGTATGATAATTTAGACTTACCAATTTTGAGTGTTAGATCTAAACTTAAATTTTATATGTAAGACTTTTTTCTATAGACTTAGATATATAGACTTTTACTTACTGTTTAATCACTTATATTTATGTATGTTAAACTCTTAGACTTTTTATGTATAATCTTATGATGTTTTAGATTTAGATATTTGGACTTAGAATTTAAATGAGCTTAGATTTAAAGATCTGAGATAGTAAATTAGGACTTAAACACTCAAATTGTCAGACTGAGATTGTTAGGTTAGACTTTTAATATTATTTCTAAGATTAATAGTTTCAAGCATAAACTGGATTTGCAGACTTGGACTTTAATAATTGTTAGACTTTAAATATTGGTAAGTTCTTTTATACCTAAATTGATACTTTTAGTCATAGTTTTGTAGATCGAGAATTATATTTTAAACTAAATTTATTATACTCTTACATTTATATAAAACATATTTGTACTATTAAAAGCAAATTTTTCATTAAGACTTTTGTATTTGGATTAATATAGACATCTTGTTTGAATTTTAAGACTAAAAATTTGGACTTATACTTTAAAATCATTGCATGTGGACTTCTTTGTAGACTTTTAGCTTTTATTTATTAGAATTGGGAATCCTTAGGCTTATCATAGATTGTGATTTTATTTAGGCTTAAGCTTTTTGATATAGTTGAAGACTTAAGATTCTGAATACTATAAAAATGTAATCTGTTTTTAGAAAATATAGTGACTCAAATGTAAAATCAGATACAAATGATTGTCAGATCTTGCCTTTTGTAGGAGTGATGAACTAATTTACTGTTAAAGCTTTGATGTTTTTTTACAAGCTCTGATATTTTTTTAAATTCTGTCTAAGTTATAATTTTTAATATTTAATTTTTTTACAATTTCTTACTTCTTTAACCATTAAATTGAATATTTTTACCATTTAACAATTTTTTACACCTTAAAACAACTTTATACAAATTGTAGTAATTTCTTACAACTCTCAGTTTCATTCAATTTTACAAATTCTTGCAATTTCTTGTGTTATTTTTTTAACTTATCACAATTCCTCCCAACTCTGATGTTTTGATCCACAATTAATTTAAAATTTTGACAACTTACAGTGAGTAACCATTTTAAGTCGTATTAAAACTGTGTCTTGATTTGGAAACTATAAGTTATGCTATTTTAAGACTATGTGAAAAGAGAATGATTATTTTAGAACTTGATGTTTATCCATGTCATATACAAATTATAAACTGATAAATGTGCACTTTGCAATTCTGTGAAGAAGTATATGTTAATTTTTTATATTGTTTGTAAAATGTATATAAGCAATTGTAAATTTTAATTGAATAATTCAACTTTTGGATTGTAAAAATGTAAATGAAATCTGTAAATTGTGAGTTTTATAATTATAGGTAATACCTAGAAGATAAATTAATTCTTTACAATTGGATACTAAATTTTGCACCTAAACAACATCCAGTACACTTAATAGTTTACTTATAACACAAAATTTTTAATGTTTACTTATTTGTTTCTACAATATGAAAGATGCTACCTAGCTTAAATAATGGTATAATAGAGGAAGAGGAAAAAGTAACATTTCAGTAGATATTAGTACAAAAAGTAACATAACATAATGAGTAGATTTTCAGTTCTATCAAAATTAGTGATGTACGATCTACATTTTGTAAAAACCATCAATTTATAATTGTCGAAAAGTATCGATCTAAAGTTTAATCCAACTGTTCGTTCAGGATATAACGGATAGAAATTTAACTTAGAATTTCATGATTTTTTCAGTTAAAGTTTATGTGTTCAGGATGTTTGAGGATATATTTCTTCGATTTGATGATTTCGTCCCAACTTGACCCTCGGATTACAATTGTGTATGGAGGATAGTCACCGGATAGTAGTTTACAAATCGCTAATTTGAGATTTCATATTATTTGGTGATTTTCAGAATGTAACATCAATGCACACCATTCAACTGGGCTGATAGATATTCCAAACAAGTCAGGTCCTGTTTTTATAACAATTTGTATTTCTACTGAAAAGTTTTAATCACTTCCATTCAATCCAACTATGATCTCTTTTAAAGGCCCTGATTCCAATGGATAATTTGTATTCGCTATTAGTGTTTGCAGTTTTTTTTTTTTTTTTTGGTATGGTATATTTGATGAAGGAATTTGTATTAATTCTGCAGATTTCGGTTTCTTCAAATTCTTCCAAATCTGCAGCTTTTTTTCCAAATCGGTTAGTAGTAGGTTGGTTAGAGCAAGACAACTTCACGTTAAATATATGAAATCTTTACTGTTTTAGGTGGAGATATTTATGAAAATAAACTTTACATTATAATTTAATGTTAGCATATTTTATTTTCATAAATATCTCCACCTAAAACAGTAAAGATTTCATATATTTAACGTGAAGTTGTCTTGCTCTAACCAACCTACTACTAACCGATTTGGAAAAAAAGCTGCAGATTTGGAAGAATTTGAAGAAACCGAAATCTGCAGAATTAATACAAATTCCTTCATCAAATATACCATACCAAAAAAAAAAAAAAAAAAAACTGCAAACACTAATAGCGAATACAAATTATCCATTGGAATCAGGGCCTTTAAAAGAGATCATAGTTGGATTGAATGGAAGTGATTAAAACTTTTCAGTAGAAATACAAATTGTTATAAAAACAGGACCTGACTTGTTTGGAATATCTATCAGCCCAGTTGAATGGTGTGCATTGATGTTACATTCTGAAAATCACCAAATAATATGAAATCTCAAATTAGCGATTTGTAAACTACTATCCGGTGACTATCCTCCATACACAATTGTAATCCGAGGGTCAAGTTGGGACGAAATCATCAAATCGAAGAAATATATCCTCAAACATCCTGAACACATAAACTTTAACTGAAAAAATCATGAAATTCTAAGTTAAATTTCTATCCGTTATATCCTGAACGAACAGTTGGATTAAACTTTAGATCGATACTTTTCGACAATTATAAATTGATGGTTTTTACAAAATGTAGATCGTACATCACTAATTTTGATAGAACTGAAAATCTACTCATTATGTTATGTTACTTTTTGTACTAATATCTACTGAAATGTTACTTTTTCCTCTTCCTCTATTATACCATTATTTAAGCTAGGTAGCATCTTTCATATTGTAGAAACAAATAAGTAAACATTAAAAATTTTGTGTTATAAGTAAACTATTAAGTGTACTGGATGTTGTTTAGGTGCAAAATTTAGTATCCAATTGTAAAGAATTAATTTATCTTCTAGGTATTACCTATAATTATAAAACTCACAATTTACAGATTTCATTTACATTTTTACAATCCAAAAGTTGAATTATTCAATTAAAATTTACAATTGCTTATATACATTTTACAAACAATATAAAAAATTAACATATACTTCTTCACAGAATTGCAAAGTGCACATTTATCAGTTTATAATTTGTATATGACATGGATAAACATCAAGTTCTAAAATAATCATTCTCTTTTCACATAGTCTTAAAATAGCATAACTTATAGTTTCCAAATCAAGACACAGTTTAATACGACTTAAAATGGTTACTCACTGTAAGTTGTCAAAATTTTAAATTAATTGTGGATCAAAACATCAGAGTTGGGAGGAATTGTGATAAGTTAAAAAAATAACACAAGAAATTGCAAGAATTTGTAAAATTGAATGAAACTGAGAGTTGTAAGAAATTACTACAATTTGTATAAAGTTGTTTTAAGGTGTAAAAAATTGTTAAATGGTAAAAATATTCAATTTAATGGTTAAAGAAGTAAGAAATTGTAAAAAAATTAAATATTAAAAATTATAACTTAGACAGAATTTAAAAAAATATCAGAGCTTGTAAAAAAACATCAAAGCTTTAACAGTAAATTAGTTCATCACTCCTACAAAAGGCAAGATCTGACAATCATTTGTATCTGATTTTACATTTGAGTCACTATATTTTCTAAAAACAGATTACATTTTTATAGTATTCAGAATCTTAAGTCTTCAACTATATCAAAAAGCTTAAGCCTAAATAAAATCACAATCTATGATAAGCCTAAGGATTCCCAATTCTAATAAATAAAAGCTAAAAGTCTACAAAGAAGTCCACATGCAATGATTTTAAAGTATAAGTCCAAATTTTTAGTCTTAAAATTCAAACAAGATGTCTATATTAATCCAAATACAAAAGTCTTAATGAAAAATTTGCTTTTAATAGTACAAATATGTTTTATATAAATGTAAGAGTATAATAAATTTAGTTTAAAATATAATTCTCGATCTACAAAACTATGACTAAAAGTATCAATTTAGGTATAAAAGAACTTACCAATATTTAAAGTCTAACAATTATTAAAGTCCAAGTCTGCAAATCCAGTTTATGCTTGAAACTATTAATCTTAGAAATAATATTAAAAGTCTAACCTAACAATCTCAGTCTGACAATTTGAGTGTTTAAGTCCTAATTTACTATCTCAGATCTTTAAATCTAAGCTCATTTAAATTCTAAGTCCAAATATCTAAATCTAAAACATCATAAGATTATACATAAAAAGTCTAAGAGTTTAACATACATAAATATAAGTGATTAAACAGTAAGTAAAAGTCTATATATCTAAGTCTATAGAAAAAAGTCTTACATATAAAATTTAAGTTTAGATCTAACACTCAAAATTGGTAAGTCTAAATTATCATACAAAGGTTGCAACATTTATTACTAAAGTTCTAAATCTGAACAAAAACACAAAACACTGTTTAACAGTTTTTAGTATAAACCTAAAATTAAAAATATTTAGTTATCAATCCATAGTTTAAGTCTAAAATATAAGTCTAAGTTAAGTTTAAGACCCAATATCCTACATTTTCAGAATACCAAATAAGAGTAAAAGTCTTCAAGCCAAAGACTAATACTAGGTTTAATTTAGAGTCTACATCTTCTTAATATATGTCTTAAAGCCCAAACAAAAATACCAAAATATAAGTTTAGATGTAGAATTTACCTTACAAAAACTAGAACTGAATCTTAATATCTTAATTTATTAATCCATTGTAAAAGTCCAAGTTTAAAAATTAAGTATACACTATCCAAATAAGTAAAAATAATCTAAGTTTTCATTTAAAAATATCTAAGTTTAAAAAATATAAAATCAGGTCTATAAGATTAGGTCTAAATCTAAAAACCTAAATGTTAAAGTCTAAATTATAAGTAATAAGTAATAAATATAAGTATAAAATTCTTAATTCGAGTCAAAATGTTTGACTTTAAACATAAGAACAGACCTAATATGAATAAAAACTGTAGAATTTCAAACTCTTTACTTAAAAGTTAAAATCTACATTTTAAACATTATTGTTTGGGTCTTCAAATTTAGGCCCAACTATCTCAAATTAAAATATAAAATCTAAGTTTTAAAATCATATATGGATCTAAACATTTAAAATCCAAAGCTTTCAGTTAAAATATAGAGTCGATCTTTAAATAAAATAATATATAAGAATCCAGGCTCACAAATAATCTGTTTAAAAATATAAATCTAAATAAAATACTAAATTTAAGTATTAATCTACCACTTCAAATACAAATATAACAAAACATAAAAATGCTGTCTAAGAATCTAAGCCAAGAAACCTAAAAGTCTAAAATTTATATCAAATTTTTACAAAAGCAGAAATTCTAAATTTAAAATTGTACATTAAAAACTATTACAACCAAATAACAGAATATCAAAACTAAAAGTAAAGATGAAACTCTAATACAAAACTTAAGTTTAAAAATCAAAATCTAAAATTTATAAGCCTAAGCTAAATATCTAAGTTCAAAGACTAAAATAAAATAACAAAGTCCAAATATCTTATACCTATCCTGTATAAAAATTCAATATAGCTAAGTTGAGGTATATGATTAAAAAGGATTAAAATAAAAGACTAATTCAAAGTCCAAGACAAAGTTTTAGTCTTCAAATCTAAATATTAGACTGCAAAAGTTTCAGTTTAGCTGTAAGAATATATCATAACAATCTAAAGCTAAATTTAAATATTATCACTCAATTTATTTATTAAAAATCCAAATTTAGCAATTAAATATATAAAATCTAAATAAATAACAAATCTAAGTCCAAGTCTAAATATAATGATCTAAGTTTTAAAAACTAAGTCTAAATAATAAAAAAGTTAAGTCCAGTTTTAGTTTTAATACTTTATATTTTTTAAATCTAAAAACAAAACTCTAAATGTAGAATTTTAACAACTAAAAATATCTTAAATAAGTATAAGACTTTATCATTTAGCAGTTCTAAGTATAAAAATTCAAATATAAAATTTCAAATATAAAAAATTATAAGAGTTTAAGCCTAAAACTATAAAATTTTAAATCTGGTTGTCTAATTTCAGTCTAAAAGTCTAAACATTTATCTTAAAATTCCAGTTTTATTCAAATAATCTTTCATTTCAAATATAAATCCAACAGTAAAAATATAAAAATCTACAATTATAAGTTAAAAAACCTAAATAAAAAATATTATGTCTATAATCTAAATAAAAAATCAACTTTCAATAACATTATATAAAAAATTAGATCTAAGTATAGGTCTAACTTTTATACTAAAGTCACACATAAACATCCACATCTAAAGTCTATAAGTTTAAGTATCTAACTTTAAAGACTAAATTACAAAAATCACAACTAAATTTAACATAAAAATCTACTAGTCAAAAAAAATATTACTAGATTTCATTAAAAATATCTACAACTAAATAATATAAGACTTTATATCTAAATCTAAAATTCTAAAAAATAAGTTTAGGTATAAAAATTTACCACTAACAAAATCTAAAACTAAATATATTTATCTCAGTTAAGTTCATTTATTTATACAACTCTTATATTTAACAGTTCAATATGTACAGTCCAAAAAAATAAGCTATTTTCAAGTCTATATCTAAAAAATTAAAGTTTTTAAGTCCAAATAAAAAATATTAAAACATAGTTTATTTCTAAAACTTTGTCTTATTAGAATATCTAAATATCAAATTCACAATCAAAGTCTAAATTTTAAAATATGTCTTACAACTAAATAAAAAATCTTATATAGGTATAAAGATCTATTAGTACACAACCCAATAAAATTTACAATTAAAATTTAATAGTCTAAACAAAAATACTTAATTCTTCAAATTTATACATATATAAAAGTCAAAGTACAAAGTTTACATTTAAAATATCAAGTTTACATCTAAAAAGTTTAAGCCCAAACATCATCTTAGTTTAAAAACCAGTTTAAATCTTTAAATAAGTTAATAAAAATATTAAATAACTAAACATTTTTAGTAAAAATTCCAAATATAAAAAATCTTACATCTAAACCCATTAGTTTATGGGTAAATATTAATTGAAGTATAAAGGACTAAACCTAAAAATCAAAGACAATAACCTGCATATTCTCAGTCTGCTTAACTTTTAGTCTCAGTTTTAATATAATAGGCCTAATTCAAAATTATGTCAAAATATTTTTCAAATAAAATTTAAATCTAACATTATAACAACTAAAGTTTGCAATTAAATATTTTTTTTAATTATTATTATACATAAAAATATTTAACTTTTAATAACAAAAAAAAACTTACTACACAGTAAAACTATAACCAAAACATGCTACTAACCTCCACAAGTCATCCAAATATAGGTAAAGTCATACTTACTATTTCTATGTGAAGCAGAACCAACAAAAACACATTTATTCACTACAAAATGCTCATGCTAATACTCACTTTAACACCTAATATTACCTAAAACACTTTCTCTTCTTATTCTAAGGCTGTAACAATATTTACATTAACAACTAAAATATATATATATATAATATTAGTTACAAAATATATATAATATTAGTCATTCAAATGCACATATTTCATAAAGCTTAAAAAAGTATTTGCTATCTAAACACAACATTACAAATATCACTTAGGCCTACTTTTAGTTTAACTTTAAACCACCTCCAGTTAAAACACTCATCATAATATTATATGTTCATATTTCATATAATAATTTCTCTCCCTATTCTAAAATTCTATCAATATTCACATTAAAAACTACAAATAACTATAATATTAGTTAAAATGCAAATACATTATAAAACTTAATATAATAATACACTATTTTTCTATCTTCAAAAGACACCAAAGATAGCAGCAGTGGTAGAAACAAAAGAGCAGACCAATGCAGCAAAAAAAAAAAGGCTTGATGACCAACCATACTTTCACTACCAAGTACTGCTGTTTCTATACACTCAATACTGCTTGAAAGGGTTAATTATAACTCAGGCAGTAAAACTACCACCATAACGGTCCAGTGGCCTCCACAGTTATATTCCTGTCTTCAAACTAACAGACCTACCCAACACACTTTCTCTCGCTATTCTAAAGCTGTCCTAATATTCACAGCTGCACAATTAATTATAATGTCAAATACAAATACTCCTAAAGTTTGCTTCAAATACTTATATAATAAAATAATATACTATCTAAACCCCAACATTATAAACATCAATAAATTAACCATTCAATTTCTACCACCTTCAATTAAGACAATAATCACAATAAATATTATTTAATTAAAATTTTTATAATTTTAACATAACCCACACTTAATACATTATTAAACACAATAAATACAACCTATTTACAATATTTTTAACATGTTATCAATTAAAATAATCATTACCTATTTAAAATCATAATTAATTAATTTTTTATTCAGCTCCACCGCTCCACCAATCCTAATAATCCTTACACCCTTAGCACATACATTTTGGGTACTACTTTCTAAACAAAATGAATCGGTAAAATCGTCAAGTGTGGATATAAAAATAGAAATGGAATTCAACGCGGCTATACCGGCTAATACAACTGCATACTGTTTAATTCTACATGATAAAATCGTAACATACACACCTTTAACTGGAATTGTTAAAAATGTATTGTAAAAAAACCGGTTTTGTTACATTCCAATGAATTCCGCGAGTATAAAAGCAGAGCGTTCAGGTCGCTCCTCATCAGTTTGTTGCCTGTTGTTGTATGGGTAGCATCGTATTCAATATGGCTTCTCCTAGTGGTACACCAGAAAATGTAGTAGATATTGAGAAGGAGATATCAGACTTTTTAGATCTTCAAGGTCAACCGGAAGGAGATGAACACAACCCTTGCAGACAACTACACGCTAGTAATAATGTTGAGGAAAAAGGTAAAAGAAGAAAGAATGTACAGAAGAGGAAAAGGGATATTGAAGATAATATTTCTCCTAACATATTGAGTGAGGTATTCTTGCGAATATTTTATCCAATTTCATCAAGTTTGGACAAAAGTGTTTTAATCGGTGTTATGAAATCGACGGATTATTCACCTACTGTAATTTTAACTCATGGACCCAAAATGATTTTGTTTACGGACACTGCTTGGGAATCGTTTATAAAACACTTGCATCTGCTAGAATGCTATTTAAGTAGTAACATGTTTGGAAGAAAGACAAGAGTAGGCCTTTTGGATTCAAATGTGGAAATCGATATTGTTAAACATCGTGGTGATCATCAGTTGCGGTTTAGAGACACAACAAGACATGATAACAAGATTCAACTTAATCGAGAAGAGTTTTTTATTCTAACTTGTGCAACTGAACCAATAACAAGATACTTGAGACAACTGGTGTTTTCAAGTTCGATTATTAAAGATTATCTGGAAGACACTTTGGACAAACAACCGGACGCACCTATATTGTACGGGCCTGTGGATACTTCTATATTCAATAGGGTTCCTCATGAAGTACAAATGTGGAGACAATTGGAAAAGTACGCTCAACTACATAAGAAATCAGTAAAACATGAAGAAGAGGAACAAGAAGGAGGAGAAGAATCAAGTGTTAGTGATGAAAATGAAAACAAGGAAAATGTAAAGATGGAAACCTAAATGACAATCAACTACACAGCAATGGTTAATTTTTAAAACAATATCAAACACTTTGTGGGGTTAGGCCTACCGGGGACGGTTCCCACGTTAAATATACACCAACGCGCCAACAACTGTACGGCCAGGTATAAAAGTCGTACCTACCGTGGTGTGGAAATCAGTTGACCTTTGGACTTCGTCATGAGCAGACGAGTGATCTTCGCAATGGACAAGGAAGAAGAACAAGTAAAGTCCAAACCTGGTATAATTGAGTTCCAAGCGTTTCGGGGTAATGATGATAGATTTATCATAAAAGAACTTGTGTTTTTCGACATCAATACAAGTGTTCCATATACATTTTTGTTCAAACCACCATGTTCTTATTCATCATTAACTAGCAAAGCCGCTACTACCAACAGGTGGATTTCAAAATATTTCCATCATATCGATTGGTATGATGGTTTTGCAAGTTACACGGACTTGTATCACATCATGCATCAGTTTTCAAACAGGTTTACCGATATTTACACAAAAGGACTGGAAAAGAAGAGATGGATCGAAGAATTTACTCATGTTCCGGTTAATGATGTGGAATTGGATAAAAATTACAAGTATACGATGGAAAATGTTTGTATTTGTACTAAAAGTCCAGAACATGAAAAAGATAGACATTGCGCTTTAAAAAACGCCTATAAACTCGCATCTTACCT
Source organism: Neoaliturus tenellus (assembly GCA_030545055.2). NCBI lineage: Eukaryota > Metazoa > Arthropoda > Insecta > Hemiptera > Cicadellidae > Neoaliturus > Neoaliturus tenellus. Next base: position 16,201 of record JAQYXR010001050.1, read on the forward strand.
TCAAAGTGGGGAAATGGGGAGTGGTGGGGGTAACGGGGGTTATATAAGTGAGGAGCAGACCGGGACCTGGCATGAGTATTACTCGAGATTCCGAGACGACAACATCTCCCAGCAAGAAGACGAAGAAGACGATCTATAACTCGACCATGGCATCTCACCAGTTCCTGCAAACTTTGGTTGAGCAGTTCAATGCTCACTCCAAATCTACCATACTACCCGTCAAGAAGTGTTCCGAACTTAAAGACGAGAAGCACTACATTATCCACGCCATGAAGAAGATGGAGACTACAGTTGGAGAGGCCATCTGCTGCAGTCTTAGCGAGGCACCATTCACTCCGGGGGATGAGCCCAAGTTCCAAGTCTACCTGCCGAAACGGTTCGTCCATCTCCTCCAGAACGAGGATCTGCGCTCCATCCAACCCGGCTGTCTCTACCTGGTTTCCCACGGTTGCACGGGTAGCAATTCCACCGAGTTGACCATCCACATCGCCGACAAGCAGCAGTGTTAGATTTAAGTTTTACTGTTGTACATATGTTATTGTAATGTTTTATAAATAAATAAACCATAAAAGACAAAAAGAAATACAAAAGACAAAAAATGCAACATATCAATATGTGAAGTTTGTCACATATTGATATGTTGCATTTTTTTAAACTTCGCGGGTGACCTTGACCTTTGACCTTTGCATTTCACAGTTACCCCCACCACCACGCTACAAGTCAAACCTGCTTGAATGCAAACACCCCCACCACTTTTTCATATACCTCCAAGCGCTGTGCCTCATCTTCATTTCAACTCCAGCAGCCAACCGAACAACATCAGTATGTCTCTGAACGTAAGCTGTGCCAGCTATGAGGAGGTGGCGATCAAAACGCAACAGGAGCTGAACGACTTGTACCAATACCTCCTAGAAAAATAAGAGAAGGCCAAACGACTGAAATTCGTTACGTCATATAAGTAGGCTGATGTGTTATGTTATGATGTGAGAAAACAGATGTGCTACTGTCAGTCGACGGGGTTTCATCTGTCATGACTAACTTATTTGTTTACAAACAACGAAAAATCAAAACAACATTAGATGTTTTACCGTTTTTTGGGGACAACCAGCACCCTCTAAAACATGAGTTGGAACTAATGATTTAACACATCAGCCTACTCATATGACGTAATGATCTTCAGTTGTCTGGCCTTCTCTTATTACTCTAGGAGGTGTTGCTTGTACAAGGAGTTGCAGCTGATGGTGGCACGAGGCTACCGTATAAACGTGCAAGTCTACGCTTGCAATATACGGAATCTTCGGCAGCCGAAGGAAGAGCCTGGACATTCCTCTTCAACGACAGCTTCCTCACCGGCGTCGATGAAGACCGAGCCAGACAACTTGGATTACTTCAGCTGACTAGCAGTTGTCTTCCTTGTCCTTACAATTGTAGAATATGTTTATTTCTTCATTATATTAAAGAAGTAAAAGAGCAAAACCACCTATCGTGTTACTGACATATATGCTCAGTAACAAGATAGGATTTTTTAAAACACAATTTGAATGACCTTGAAACTTCCCCCTCCACTGATTCGCTACCCCCACCACTTCACTGTTGATATACATGAGACAACACAATTAGATATCTCATTCCTTCTTCAACAGCCAAACCTACAACATCGACAATGGCTAACCTACCAACAGATGAAAAATGTCCTCACGCATGCTGTGACTTCGTACACGAGTTAGAGAAGAGGATGCGAGAGAGGGCGATAAGAAGAAAGCAGATCCACTCAGAAAATATCATGATAGTAAACGGCTATCTTTTGTTGTTCGGCCTTATTATGGTTGTACTGTTCATACTGTACGGCATAGTTACATGTGTCGGCAAGGTTGCAGAAGAAAACGTCCGCCACCATCAGTTGGAAAATTTCAATGTTACTTTCTAGGTTTTCTTTTTTTTAAACTCCGTTTGGATGACCTTGAAACTTCCCCCACTACTTCACCACGCCCCCACTACTTCACCATGTTCTTGCATGGGCCTCACATCAAGCGTCATTCCTTGTTTGGCAGGCAACCATGGCTGACAACACCATCACCCAGGCTGACTCCACTATTGATGTTGGAACAAGTACGGGTTGGACACTGTCGATCAACAGTTTGCACTATTTAGAAACAGTTTGTCAAAGAATGAAAGAAATACTCCGGGACAACCCTGGGATCATAATACAAATGAATTTCAACTATGATTGGTCGCAAGTTACATTGCGGCAGGAGGACAACAACGGTCAGCACTCACCGCAATACTCACCAATGTCACCGATTTACCCATACAGTGAATCTGATGCGGATGAAGATGTAGGAGACAACGACGAGGTTGATGGGGAGTGACCTTCTTTCCTTTTTTAAAACTCAATTTGGATGACCTTGAACTTTCCCCCTCCACTCCTTCCTTTTTTAAAACCCAATTTGGATGACCTTGAAATTTCCCCCTCTACTTTTCGATAATGTTACAATTGACTGCAGCTCGCCTCATTCCTTGCTTAGCTACCATGGCGGACAGGACTCTTTCTCAAGTTGACTCCACTACGGACGAAGCATTTCCCTTGCGGTGGACCGTTCATTTACAAGATGCGACAGAAGTGGAAGTCTTGTATCAAAAATTACTCTATGTATTCAACGGGAACCCTGGACCTCTTGAATGTAGAATGGATTTGAATTTTGATGCAACCAGGGTCGGCACAGAACCTTCAACTTCAAGCCAGCCTCAGCAACGAGATTTTACACATTTATATACTCCAATATCACCGGAAGATGTAACTGTCTGCGAGGCTGACTCAACTACACGTTATGTTCAGCCAAAGCCTTGGGTGTTCATTATTAACAATGTGTACACAGTGGAATTGGTATGTAATAGATTAAAGGAGTTGATGGTACAAGATCCCAGCCTGCGCTTTCAAATAGACATACATTTCATCTGGGGAGCACCAGCGCGGGGCTCTTCGTCTGACAGCTCTTCAAGTACGACGGACGAGGAGGAGGAGGACGACTAGTCATCTTTTTTAAAACTCCGTTTGAATGACCTTGACCTTTCCCCCTCCACTGAGTTTATTTAAGGTGCACTCTCACTGACTACAGCATCATTTCATTGTGCACCTTCACCGCAGCAACATGGAGAGTCAACTCAACTACTGTTGCGAACAGAAATGTTTTTCATGGCTGAATGTCATTGATGTGGTGGATGGCCTGGCTTGTAGAACATGTGAAGCTTTTGGTCAGTGCATGTGTAAGTGCAAGTCTTGGAAGAAGCCGAAACCGGAGTTAAAGACATTCCATGTGTACCAAATGAGAGGGCATAAGTACACTTGTTGCCCTGAACGTTGCATTGAATTTAAACTAAAACAGCTAACTGGCTGCAAATTGTGCAACAATCATTTTGCAGGTTTTTGCAAACATTATTTAGGAGCGTGTCAGTACAGATCAACTTGGCATACCGAAGCACTCACTATCAATGAAATCGCTATAGACTCACAAGACAAGAGTAGTCTTTCTACTCTTTGACTTTTTTAAAACTCCGTTTGAATGGCCTTGAAATTTCCCCCACCACTTCCCCATATATCTAGAGTACGCAGGGCCCGGAGGTCAGTCGCTCGGCGGCTGTCGTAGGGTGCACATCCGTGTTGTGCAGTCTGCTGTGCAGTTTTGATTTTAACCAGTTCAAGGTCACCACACTTAAACTCTGGCAAAAACGTCAAGCTGTTAAAGACAATCCTAGGTCCCAGGTTCACAGTCAACCTCAAGGTCATCCCACTTTAACATGTAAATTTAAGGTAGCACCAAAACGGTGCTACCTGGCTTGACATTTTCAAGTTTCCCGAGGTCATCGCAGTTTCCTCCACCACTTCCCATATACCTAGAGTGCGCGGGGCCGGACATTCAGTCGCTCGGTGTCTGTCGTAGGGTGCGCATCGCGGTTGCAGTAATGGTGGAACGCGGGAGTTGTATCGGTTCAAGGTCACTCGAGCGGTGTCACATGACGGTTTAGGCAGAGTCACGTTGCAAACTTGGAGTTTCCTCGGCACTTTTGCTGTTTCTCCTCTAATTTCGCTCCAAGTCGTCAAGGTCATTTAAACCTGACTAAAACTCGGAGCGTAGTGCGAGAAACAGCAAAAGTGCCGAAAAATTTTAGGTTTCGGCGTGACCTTGACCTTTGTGACATCGATGACGTCATAATGGTGACGTAAGGGGTGATGACGTCATCGCCACGTCATTTCTGCAACGTCATGGGTGTGACGTCACAGAATGACGTAATTGGTGATGACGTCATCGATTGCGTCATTGATGACGTCATCGATGACGTCATCGGTGAGGTCATTGACCTCGATGACGTCATCGCTCAGGTGACCTTGAACTGAGCCAGCTCCCGCGTTTCTCCACTACTGACGCTGGCGAAGACAGGAGCGGTACATGACGTAATGTACAGGGAGAATCTGTCTTTGAGGCG